>MU227386.1:1696908-1707101 GCA_018584345.1 Thuja plicata | reverse complement strand
TATATATATATATATATATATATCAATTGGAGATCTATATTAGTGAGATAATATTCTAAGTGAGAAGTTATTTATAAGATCAACTTTGATTATATAACATTCTAGAGATAATTTATCTATTATATATATATCAAAATTTTAAAAGATTACATTCTCAAATATGATCAAACAATAACAACTAGGACTAACTGAACTAGAGGGTTTTCCCCAGTAGAGTCGTCATGGTGTCTGATTAAAATACTTCTAAATAATGATAACACTGGGAGTAACACCCAAATTCTCGATGAATAATTACTGACTGACTACCAATGGGCCTGTGTAGCTGAGTAATGTTTCTGTCCCACCGGGCGTGCCAAAAAAAGAACTGTTGATGCCTAAAATTGCTCTTAGGTGTAACAACCTATGGGAAGCTTCAATGAATGTGGGACCTAGTGCTTTTCATTGAGAAACCTACAAGATTTTAGAAGTTGGCTCTTCGTTTCATGTTGGGGGAAAAGGGAAGGAGTAAGCTAAAAAGCTTCAAAGTGATATGCTAAGTTTTTGGAACACTTTAAACCCAAAAAGCATAGGTTGTTTTAGTGAATGAAACATCAAGGAAACTTTAAAACTTACAGGTTTAGTAACAATTACAGATAAGTAATAATACCATAATCAAATGACATAGAGTGGATCATGCACTATGCTTATAAAATGGAGAATGTTACAATTAACCAGAACATAAACTTTCATGACCACTGAAACTCCAAAAATTAAAGGGATGAAAGAACGATCAATTTGGACTAAGAATTCAAGTTGCCCATTACATTTTGAGGCTTACAAAAGCATTTTTTGAAAATTCCTGCAATAATTATATTATATTTGTCAAAATTTAGGTTTAAAAGTCCCTTAAACATCCCTAAAAACTAAAAAACCCCTTCTCTTGTACAAAAACTCGCCCTTTTAAAGGCTAAGGAAAGATCTCATTCTCCAAAAATAAAAATGGTTAGGAGAAAATGCTAGGTGTCTCACTCTGCACAGTCAAGAGAGAGTGATTTTCATCACCATTACAAGAAACTGACAACTAGCCCACGTCAATCCATTACCAGAAATGAATCGCTCATCATTCTCTTCAACCACTACTTCTCACAAAATAGTGTAACAAATTTTTGAAAATTGCGTTGAACAAAAGATTAAGAATATGTTGAAACATGTAAGACTTAAGCATGCAGGCGCGGAGTGTGTGTATGATTTTAGCTTGGCTGAGGAAAATGATGCAACCTTCAAGAACTACCTTCCCATAGAAGGAGAGACAGAGCTCCCAAAAGTCCTGTGAGGGAGCCACGTGAGGCACTGCATTAAATCTACTAGTGGGACACACAACAGATAGGCGTGAAGTCTCCTTTGCAGTGATAGATGGATTCTCCTTAAAAACCCATGAGAGAGTCAAGCAACACACAGCACAAATTTAGTTGTAACACTCGGGCCCACCAACAAAAGGTTATCATGGTCATGATCAGGGATGACACGTGACAAACAAGTGTGACACGCAACAATGAGGGAAGGGATCCCAATCTGAAAGCACACCATGCCAACAGGTGGTGAGCGCGTGTAGCTTTCAACAAAGGTTGTTGCAAAGAGAAAATAAATCACAAGCCAAATACTATCTTTACGGGCTGGTGAATTTATAATTCACAAGGTGATACCATAGGAATTCAACCTTCTCCAGAGGTTCTTTCCATTTTTGGTGACCCACAAAACTAGAAATATCCCATGTTTCTCCAAATTACTACGTCTTCAACTTGGTAAAGATGCAAATTTGAGAGATAAAAATTATCACAAAACCAAAGGACACAAAATGACTAATTGTTTTCAACTGAAGAACATTGTCCAAGATTTCATTGTACACGGTGAAATCAAAGTTTTCAATAATTCTGGTACTACAAACCAAGATCATAAGATCTATCAAAATCCACTAGTAGATCATGGAAAATGAAAGGCTTTTACATTGGGACAAGATAGCAAGGTCAACCTCACCTATGTCAAGATAGACCCCAATTTGACTATTAATACCATCACTATCCGAGGTGCATATGTTGCTTGTGCTGTCACCATGCATCATTCCAAAAATCATAGTACAAGGTTCCTCCAAGTCATTCACTCCACCATCAAGTAAGTATAACTTGTTATACCATCTAAAAAAGGTCCCAACTCAAATCTCCATATTTGAACTGGTTCACATTTCACTAAACCATAAACCAATTCTAGATTAAGTTGTACAATAGTCATCTGTCCCAAAAGACATAAATGTTGATGAATTCCAATCCATGGATGGATATTTATCTACCCCAAACCATGTCTCTTTCACAAATAAATATCTACGGACACGTAAGCCATCCTATAATGATCCTCTACATTTACCAATATTTGTCTACCTCCACAAGATTAGGCAAGTTTTGATAGATGGAGGAGTTGGTCTGAATATATGTACATTAAGATTGGTACAAGCATTGGGATACTCTTAGAGTTGTGTAGATGTAGCTAAAAAATCATAATAAAATCTTATGATGATGAGGATTGTCATTCTGAGGACATGGTAAATCTTCCAATCAGACTAGGTCCAACAACATAAGAAACTACTCTAATATAGGTAATTTGGTCTTCATAAAGGATTTCTTTAAATAAGATTTTGCATAATGAGATGAGAGAGAAATCCAAAGGCCAAATTTAGTTTCTTACACTTAATTATTATGATAAAAAGGATTGAAAGGAATATGTAAAGAATAGTGGGATAGATACCTACCTCATAACATAGCAGATCTGGAAAACCTCATTTTGTGATGTCAATTTTGAGTTTCTAGAAAATCTGATAGTTGATCCTGAAGCAGAACGCAGAGATGAACAAAACCCAAAAATATTTTTCTGTTCCGATGTTGTCTTATGAAAAAGGTCGACCTTGACCCACAAATGTCACCCCTAACCCAATAATGTTGACCCTGACCTACACAGTGTTGACAGAAAATCTATTTGTGGATATCAAAATTTTGCTGAAAAGGGTATCCAAATCTGGTCTCAGATCTATTGTCTTACACCTGTAACTCCTGAAAACAACACCTGCAAATATTTGAAAAGAGGGATTTTGGGGTGGCTATATAGGGTTTTTCCTTAGTCAAACCCCCGTTTTGGTGATCTCCACCTCCACAAATAGCCGAATATAGAATGTAATGTGTGTGTGTATTGATCTTTTGAAAAGAGCTTTTAAACATGAAATATCAAGATCTAATCTTCTAGATTAACAATCCTAACATAACATGGAAATAATAAAGCAATGCATAGATTTGAATATGACAAAGAAAGCATACCAAGCCCCCAAGGCTAAAGTATTCCTATCAACTCACAATCCATAATTGCTACCCCATGGTAATGTCCTTTGAATTCTTGAATGGTGAGAATAGTAGATCTAAAGAGAGAGCCTTCTTTCCTGAATGAAGATCCACCATAGATTATCCTCCAAAATGCTTGATAGAAGATGATGATATGTACACCTAGCTTGTCCTTCTATATCATCCTCTTGCTTGTTTGCATCATCATTTCATCATGTCATCTCCCGATTTCATTTCATGATCAAATGAAGGCAAAAGAGAGTGTTTATATAGAAATCTCAACATAGGTCTCCTAGGGAAATGCAAGGGATCCTAATCCAAGTTCTAGCTTGAATCATTTTCCAATCACAATCACTAACCAAGGAGGGAATGTATTAATTCAAATATCGAAGAAAACACTTCCGCATCCGAACTCGGGGACCTATTTTAAGTTCCAGACCCCGATAAGTTTCAGATTTGAAAGTGGGGACCAACACCTGACAGAGGTCTATGTCGACCTCGACCCTGACCTAGGTCAGAGTCAACCTTGAACCTAACCTGAGGTTTCAGGTAGGTCACCAGATTGTTGCTGAGAGGTTCCCAGGTCAGCCAGGGACTTAGGAAGGTGGGGGAATATACCAGAATGTTAAGAAGACCTAGAAGCCCAGAGAGAGAGTAAGATGAAACTCAGGAGGACCAATAAATAGGTTCTACCTTGAAAGAAGAGTCATAGAGAGGGAAATCTAGGAGGATCCACTAGATCCTAACCCTAATTTCACCTACACATGTATAATCAAGCATAGATGCAAACCTAATATGAAAACATACTAAACAAGGGTGCTAAACCTATCAAAATGGAAGTGCTTCCATTTTAAGATGATACATTTAGCCCCCACTTTAGCTTAGATATGATGCTACGTGAATATGCAAGCTAAATAAAGAAAACATCATAAAGTATAAAAAGGATATAGCCAAGTCCTCAATGCAAAGATCTGAAAGAAACCATTAGTATTCGCAACCTGCAACACATGACGTTAATGAAAATCTAAAGAGAACCTAAGTCTTACTATGATGATCTTGAGAAGTATATAGAGCCCCTTATGCCCCCCCTGATTCGGCTTACTAATTTATGGAAGGTCAAACAGGGTGATAAGGTGATTTCTATACACTGAATATGCAGTTTGTTGAAAAATTCCTTTCCTAAACTAGTTAGAAGGGTCCTAAACCTTCCTAAACTAATTTAAGAAGTTAGGTATCTGAATCATGATTCAAACACCTCTGACAACATTGAAAATAGAGCTACCGAACTCAAGTTATGATGAAAAGAATAGATGTCTATCTAAATGCATATAAAGGAAAAATTCAAATTTAACCTAAATAATTTCAAATGAAACCCTAGTAAAACCCTAATTTATTGTCTATAAATAAGAGAAAGAGACACTTACCACCTCATTCTTACCATTTGCAGAGTTTGGGGAAGGAGATAGGATTCTGAAGAGAGAGGAATTCTGAGCGAGCCACATGGAGGTGCTGAGGGAGCGCCTGGCCAGCTGATAGCCACTACCCGAGGTAAGTTCCTATTTTTAGTGCTTATGATTGAAAATTTCATGTTTTTATAGGGAAGGTTGACCCTGACCCAGTAAGGTTGACCCTGACCCGTGAAGGTCGACCCTGACTGGGAAGGTTCAGTCCTTTTTGGGGGCGGGTCGACCTTGACCTACTAAGGTCGACCCTGACCCAAAAAGGTCGACCCTGACCCAAAAAGGTCAACCCTGACCCAATAAGGTTGACCTTGACCCAAAAAGGTTGACCTTGACCAGGTCAGGTAGGTATAGAAGATGTTTGATGCAGAAGTACTGATATGATTCATGTTTGTGCTTGCAAGATCCAGTCTGTCTTTGAGAGAATCCCTTTGGAGGGTTACTACTATCTGTCAGAGGGAGTGTCTTTGAGCTACAATGAGATGAGATATAGTTATTAAGAGATGTGGGATTGTCCTGGGTAGCAGTCCTACCATAGCTAAGGTTCCATTGGTCCATGATATTAGCCATGATAGAGAGATGGGATGAAGATACTTGTTCCTTCCATCTTCTGTCAGGAGAGATCACGATCACTCTGGAGGATGTGTACAGGATCCTACAACTTCTGGTCTAAGGTGAGCCTATCAGATCGAGAGTACCACGGGGTTTGCCTGAGGTTTTTGCAGATATGGAGTATTGTTTGGGATGGGTACCACAGATGAGGACCCGATCAGATCAGATATCATTGGCATCCATACTAGCAGGTCTAACACCTTTGGTACAGAGAGTGATGCTATGTATAATTTCCTTGGTTGTAGTGCCCAACACAAAGGGTATAGTATTTTTAGCACCATTAACCCATCTTGTATGCAGGATGGAGAGTGACAGGATCACTATCTCGTGGGGCTGCAGCATGTTAGCACATCTTTATCATGAGCTGAGTTAGTTGGTGAGATATCAGTGGGAGAGTCTTACAGTGTGCACCTTGCTATAGGTTTGGATGTTTGAGCATTACACATGTACATGACCACAGGGTACTCCAATGATGATAGATGCGAGCACACCGAGAGCCTTTGCATATCCGCTAGCAGATGTTTGGCAACACGGAGATATCCTCTTTTGGAGGGTATGCTTTGATCGTATACCAGGTATAGATGTGATATGGAGATCTTATTGTCAGATGATAGAGTGGCTGGATACCCGACATCAGTTGAGACACTCGTAGCAGCGTAAGTTACTAGAAGGTCCTACCAATCATGTCGTGATGCCATATTACTATGATAGGGTGATGAGATAGTTTGGTTTGATGCAGGGAGTCCCTCAGACAATACCTCGATATGCATATCTGACGAGATACTATCAGAGACCCGGTGCCATACGTCAACCTACAGTAGCTGATATTGTGGATAGTGATACAGATGAGACCGAGGATATAGAGGTAGCTACTGAGATATCCTATGTCGATGTTAGTAGAGAGTATATCAGATACTGGAGTTTATAGGGGACCCATCCTATCTTCCCTGATGACCACCTCACAGGTGATCCAAGTCCTTCAAAGAGGAACCACTGAGGAGATGACATACCAGTAGGAGAGGAGGAGCCTCCCTTCGAGGGAGATCCTATGGAGGAGGAGAGAGAAAAAGAGATGCCCCCAGGCTATGGTACAGGGATCGGTGATTAGGCAGTCTATGTTGCTCCCTTGAGATCATAGTGACCTCCTCGACACAGAGACACCACCACCAAGGCCTAGAAAGAGCAAGTGAGGAGAGAGTAGTCACTCCATGCCCCCACCATCTAGATCCTTCAGTGATGCCCAGGCCAGAGATCTAGGTATGATACAGCTTTAGAATTTTTTTGAATAAAGATTTTGTTTGGAAGAAGAAATTAATAAGTTTTATGTTTGAATTTTGCAGGGAGCGTAGCGGAGCGGGGGAGTTTTGTATTTGAGGTTTTGAAGGATACCTGTATATCATACCAACTGCCAGCTAGTGAGAGAGAGTCCCTTGTAGGAAAAAGGGATCCTAGAAGACATGCATATATCTTCCTATGTGTATAGCGAGAGTTGAGGTTACACAAGGAGAGAGAAGAGAAACTGATGGCTGACATGTAGAGAGCTCAGGAGCGGATCCAGGAGATGAGCATATCGAGGAGTCGCACATGGACTAGCATTTCGAGATCCTCAGCCTTGCATCACAGATCTGAGAGAGCTGGGAGTCACCATCCTTCAGAGCATCATGATAGAGATTGATAGATATGGCACTTGTGCCACATATGTACCAAACTCAGAAAAGTTTATTTATGAAGAAAACTTTGTTTTTGGAACAATTAGTTCTATGTATGAATGCATTCTAAGTTATATAAATTATAAAATAATTATTCTATAAGGGACACATTCATGCATAAAGAAGAAAATGACTAATTAGGGATAATAATGTTTGAGATGCATCATATTAATAGGTTCTTTAAGAGGAACACCATTCATATCAGCAATTTTATAAGCACCTAAAGTAAAATCCTCAATTACCACAAAGGGTCCAAGCCAATTTGGACTAAATTTTCCCTTCTCACCGGGTAAAGCATTCACATTTCTTTGGTTTTCATATAAGACTAAATCACCTACCATGAATGACTGTTCAATCACTTTGTGATTATATTGTTTCTGGAGTGATTTATGATAAGCCTTAATGTGTTCCAAAGCATTTATTCGTTGTTCATCTAACATCTCCAATTCGTGTAATCGTTGTTCCCAGAAAGTATCTTTGTCAATGATCCCATGAAATGAAACACACAAGGATGGTATTTCTAATTCTAAAGGAATGATAGTGTCAGTCCCATAAACAAGATTATAAGGTGAAGTGCCAGTGGCCGTACGAACACTAGTCCGATAAGCCCACAAGGCATAAGTAAGTTGGGTATGCCAATCTTTCGCATGTTTGTTAACTGTTTTCTTTAATATTTTTTCAATAACCTTATTCGATGCCTCAGCTTGACCATTAGATTGAGGGTAGTAGGGAGTAGAAAATCTATGTTGTATACGATATTTCTCCATGAATTTTGTGACTTCTTTGTTCTTAAAAGATGTACCGTTATCTGAAACTATCATTGAAGGAATACCGAATCGTGCTATAATATGGTTAAGGATGAAATCACAAATAACATCTACAGTAGTAGAATGAAGAGTAATAGTTTCTACCCATTTTTTAAAGTAATCTATAGCTATGAGAATGTACATATGTCCTTGAGAAGAATCCAGTGAGATTTTTCCAATAAGGTCAAAACCCCAAATGCTAGAAGGCCACAGAGCAACTTGATTACGAAGCTCACGAGCAGGAGCATGAATTAAATTACCATGTTGTTGACACTGAGGACACTTTTTGAAAAATGTAAAGGAATCTTGTTCCATTGTTTTCCAGTAGTATCCCATTCTGAGGAGTTTATTAACTAAAGATTTCCCACCAAAATGTCCTCCACAAGAGCCAGAGTGAGCTTCTGCTAAAGCTACAAGTACTTTGGTCTTGTTAAGACATCTTAATACTAAACCATAGTAAGAATGTTTATAAAGTGTTTCCCCTAAAATGATATAGCGGGCTGCAAGCTTTCTAATACGATTACGTGTGTTCCTTGTTGCTGATTCTAGAAAAGTATTATCTTTCAAAAATTGAAAGATATGTGAATACCATTCATCTAAATGCAAATTACAACAATCCACGGTAACCCTATCAGAAATTGCAGGGAATTTAAGAGTGTGTATAGTAAATTAAAAGTCTTCCTTATTGTTCTCAAGGCAAACCAAAGAAGCCACGCTTGCCATAGCGTCTGCATGTCAATTATCTTTCCTAGGTAAAGTTTGAATTGTGTAAGAAGAAAATTGTGAAAGAATATCTAGAGCCACATCTCGATATTGTGCCATCTTATCACTCTTAGTTTGATAACCTCCTTTGATTTGTTCCACAATCAATTACGAATGCCCATAGATTTCTAAGTTTTTAATATGAAGGGATAAAGCTGCCCGTAAACCAACTATAAGAGCTTCATATTCCACAATGTTGTTAGTACAAGGAAAAGTTAATTTAGATGACATAGGGATCAGTTTCTTCGTAGGAGGGATCAAGATAATGCCCACCCTAGAACCTGTCTTGCACTTAGAACCATCAAAATATAATTCCCAAGTATCATCTTGTTTGATTGCAAATATATGCTCATTAGGGAATTCTACTGAGGTAACAGTTGTATTAGAATGAGGACAAGGAGCTTCAACTAAATAATCTGTTAAAGCTTGTCCTTTAATTGACTTTTGAAGGATGAAATTGAGATCAAATTCTGTGAGCAACATCACCTATTTTGCTAATCGACCAGAGAGATCAGTTTTTGAGAAAAGGTGTTTTAAAGGATCAAATTTAACAATCACATTGACTTCAACATTGAGTAAGTAATGCTGGAGTTTTTGACAAGCATAAACTAAAGCCAAGCATTGTCGTTCTAGTTGAGTATACCGTGTTTCATAATCCAACAAAGTCTGACTAATATAGTATACTGGTCTTTCCTTTCCATCACTATCATGTTGAGCCAACAATGCACTCATAGCATTGGATGTGCCAGAGGTATATAAATAAAAGGGTTTATTGAATTGAGTAGGCTGTAAGATAGGCGGATTAGCAAGATATTCTTTAAATTGCTCAAAAGACTTTTTGCATTCCTGGTTCCAGGAAAAAGTAGTATCTTTTCTAAGTAAAGAAGTAAAAGGAACTGATGCAGGAGCATCCTGGGTGTAAGGGCAATCTTGCATCACCCAAAAATATTTCTGTTTTCTTTTTCAATAAGGGCTACCTCGTGCAGAGCTGCTATTTATGGAAACTTGCTATTTTTTGTAAGTTGGTCATACAATCTCGGAATGTTCTGATTTTGCATGTGGAGGTTCATCTCAGTCATATCAGCCTGCCAGTAAGGTTTCATGGCTAGATCAAGTATGATTTTGAAGATATTAAAAATTTTCGGTATTGAAAACAGGGTACAGAAACTTCAGGCTCAGTTTTGAAGGCTTTAGAGGCCCCGGATGAGGTCAAAACTTGGGCTGAATGAAGCTTGCTTAGTTCACATGTTGTAGAGCGCTTCGTGGCGTTTCTGAAATGGGGTTATAATAGTCAATCGGGTCAAATGGCGATGACTTATGGACTCTGGAAGTTGGGCCACCTGAAATAGCAGAAAATCATTTTCCTTCAAAATTTTTGGGTTTCAAAAGTTATTTTGAGCCGACTTTGATGTACTAAATTGAAAAATAAAATAATTCTAAGTTTGGTCGGCCCTAAGGGCTAAATTTCTGGAACCTTCTCGGGCG
>MU227386.1:1676996-1689836 GCA_018584345.1 Thuja plicata | reverse complement strand
GAAGATCCACCATAGATTATCCTCCAAAATGCTTGATAGAAGATGATGATATGTCCACCTAGCTTGTCCTTCTATATCATCCTCTTGCTTGTTTGCATCATCATTTCATCATGTCATCTCCCGATTTTGTTTCATGATCAAATGAAGGCAAAAGAGATTGTTTATATAGAAATCTCAACATAGGTCTCCTAGGGAAATGCAAGGGATCCTAATCCAAGTTCTACCTCGAATCATGGTCCAATCAAAATCACCAACCAAGGAGGGAATGTATTAATTCAAATATCGGAGAAAACACTTCTGCATTCGGACCCGGGGACCTATTTTAAGTTTCAGACCCCGATAAGTTTCAAATTTGAAAGTGGGGACCAACACCTGAGAGAATGTCGACCTCACCCTTGACCTAGGTCAAGGTCGACCTTGACCCTGACCTAAAGTTTCAGGCAGGTCACCAAATTGTTGCTGAGAGGTTCCCAAGTCAGCCAGGGACCTAGGAAGGTGGGGGAATATACCAGAATGTTAAGAAGGCCTAGAGGCCCAGAGAGAGAGTAAGATGAAACTCAGGAGGACCAATACATAGGTCCTACCTTGAAAGAAGAGTCATAGAGAGGGAAACCTAGGAGGATCCACTAGAACCTAACCCGAATTTCACCTACACATGTATAATCGAGCACAGATGCAAACCTAATATGCAAACATACTAAACAAGGGTGCTAAACCTATCAAAATGGAAGTGCTTCCATTTTAAGATGATACAACTACATTCCAAGTGTTGGACTTAGAGCTAGGATACAATATGCTCCTAGGGAGACCATGGATTCATTCCATGCAGTAAATAACATCCATGTACCATCAATACCTTAATTTTACTCATTAAAAAGTATAAATCATCATGCTAGGTGATAGATATCCTTTCCTATACTGTACAAACCTAAAAGGATCCATTTCTAGCTAAGTACCCAATAATAAAAAACATCTGGTGTTTCCTCATCTCAACACATAGGTTAAACTAATCTTTCAAAAACAAATATTGAATCCACATCAAAACTCAAGATCCATAAAAGGGATATGGAGAGTATACATATGCAGATTATTTATGTGGAGGTAAGTTACCTATCTTGCCTCGTACTTATGGAAAACTATGAAAACCTCTTGAGAGGAGACAAAAACTAACACTTGTCTATCACCCAACATTTTTCATAAGATGGGGTGACATACATGAAGAAAAAATTAAAGATGATTTGTCTTGGTAGCTATACACAGATGAAGAACCCCCTAAGGTTACAATTCTAGTTAATGAATATGCACGGGGGTATACTATTATCCAGAAGAAAGGATATAATGGATGCTTTGGCCTTGGAAAGAATGGTGAATCAATTGTGGAGACAATAACACCTACTCAAAATCTAAGGTTTTGTGGCTTAGAGTGTTAGCCACCAGAAGAATGTACTTTGAGTATTTGATTACTTCACAATAATAATGTTTGTGTTTATCACAAAGTTGAGTTATTTGAAGAGTACTATTTGTTACCCAAAAATTCCTATCTTATTCTCTTTTGGCTTACAAGTGGAGTAAATGTGGCTCCCACATGGGTTGAGCCTAGCTTGTATGAAATCTGCCCATGGCTCTGTGTTTTGTACTCCCTTATTTCTGCAAAGTTTCTAGGTCTGGTTGGAAACCCTAGTTTCATTTTTATGAAAAACCCCTTAAAACCTAGGTCTTTAGTGGTTGTTTTAAAATGACTTTACTTTTTAAAACCACTTAAGTTCCCTTTTTCATGTGTTTTAAGTTACCATCGGGCGGGGCCATGATTCTTTTTTCCTAGCAGGATTACATTTCCTAAAAGTTTATTTCCTAAGTCACGTAATACTTTATTTACCCCTAGGCGGTAGCATATTATTCCTCATCCAACGGTCGTCACTTTTCCTTAGTCACCATCTCAAGATTTGAAGATTCTTCAAGTCATTGCACCGTTGTGTCACATGGATACTGGGGTCATCTTTCTTCGAAGGCTGAGGGAAGTTAATCTTTAGTCAAGTTTCTTTTGATCCAGTGGTTAGCACTTTTCCTTGAAGTGGAGATGCTTGATAGTTAGTGCTCAAGGCATTGTGCCGTGTCAAAGCGTGTTAGGTTGTCAGAACTTGGGCCCGTTGGCAGCTGGTTAATCTACAGTCAAGTTTCTTTTGATCGTGTGGCTGGCGCTTTGCCTTAGGGTTAAGATGCATGAAGAATAATGCTTAAGGAATTGCACCATGATGACACATGTCCTTCCTGGTTAAGTGGGACCTACGGTTGCATGACAAGGGTTAAAGTTAATGCTTGTTCTAGTTAGTATTTATCGTGCGATTGGTGCTTTTCCTTAAGGTGAAGGTACTCGACAGATAATTTATAAGGCATCGCACATCATTCAACATATGGAAAGGTGATCAATCTATGATGGGTAGAGGTAGAGTAGGTTAGTTTTGATTGGAAGTTGGGCATTGTGCCTCAAGCACAAAGATGAAGATTGTTAATGACAAAGGCATCGCACCTGCTTGACGCATGTCCAAATCAGATCCTGAGCTTGCGGGTAACTTAAATGGGATCGACAGATGTGTTTTAAAGATGATAAAAATTTAAATCTAAGTTTTTGATTGGGGATTCAATGCACCTATGACCGTTATAATCTGATTTTCAAATATTTAAATCCTTTTTCTCAGAATTTTCATTGCGGTGGTGTCATTTTCAAAGTTGCAGACAGGGTAGATGGATCAAGCTGATCTTTTCGGGTCAAATTTATGATGTTGGGAGATGTCTCCAAGGTATATCTGATCATGTGGGATATTTTCCAAGGTGCATTAATGTGCATAGGTGATCATTTAAGGGTTTCTAGTTGTTAATATCTTTTGTAACCCTATGTTTTTTCGATCTGATCTGCATTGATGATGAATTGACTCCCGAGCTAGGGTGGTTGAGGAATTTGTATATAAGTAGTTTTAGAATTTTTTGTAAAGGGGGTTCGGATCATAAAAAGGACTTTCTGTGACATTTTTCCTGTCCTCAAGCCTTTTTTATATGTCTGTATTTCTCAGGGGTTAGAATCATAAAAAAGACTTTCTGTGACATTTTTCCTGTCATCAAGACTTTTTATATGTCCATAATTCTCACTGAAGCATAATACAGTGCCTAGTTAATGGAGAAATCTTTAAATAAATTTAGCCTTCTTTCTTTTCTGCATTTTTGTGTATTATTATGAATGATTGATAAAGATAATCTTGTGAATTTTGTTTATTCCTTGTTATCTTGTCTCATTTATGTACCTATCTGTTGGAGTGAATGTTATCTTACAGGTCATAGTCTATGTCTATCTTTTTAAAAGCTATTTTTGTGAAATATTTTCTTTCCTTGAGCGGTTTTCATCTCGGACCTCTCTATGAAACACTTTTTCAAGCCTATTCAGAAAGTTGTACTTGTTTTAAGTCAGGGATTTCATGCTAACTCTTAGCCATTTCTATTATGATTCATGTCATATGTGATGTATCACCTAATAGATTAAATTCTTACTTTATTCCCTTTCATTTTCCTTCTCCCCTTTTCCTTCCAAGTTTATTTCAAGTACCAAGAGAAAAATAGGTGATTATCGAAGAGGAAGCAACCTAGAATCTGGAGGTTTCACTTCAATTTTAGCAAGGTCCCACAACCTGGAAGTGATTCCTATGTTATACCAGATCACTAGACTCTCGAGTTTAGTAGGGTGCAAATTTGGTGTAAAACAATTCTGGCACGCCTAGTGGGATGTAAAAAAGGAAGTTCATCTTTTAAAAGGCTATGTTGTCTTTGATATGTTGATTGCATAGTACTAACCTAAAAGTGGTTTTTTGAGGAATATCTGGCAACTCCACTGGTGTTTAGGACAAGAAGATCCACTCCTACTAAGGTTTATGAGAAAGATAGAAACAAGAATCTCAAATCCTTAAATTTTTGCAGTTGTCTGCAACAAAAAGAAAAGGGAGAACAACCCAAATGACATCCCCTACAATGAGAGTGCAGTCTACACCTCCTGCTGTAGAAGAAAGACCCTTGTTGTTTCATACAAGAGGGAGAGGAAGATCTTTAAGCAAATAGTTTCTAAGAGATTCAACTTCACTTACTAGTTCAAGTGCAACCCATCCAGTTGTTATTCAGAAAATACCAGTCCCTACTATGGCAAGACAATTTGCATTTGCACCCTTTAATCAGAGTATCCCATTAAATTTTTCCCAACATCTTGATATACCTCTAGCAGCATTAAAAAGCTTGACTGATTTCATAGGTGAAATTCAAACAACTTGTGAGCACATCAGAGATGTAGATACCATCTATAGTGTACATCATATCACTAAGGAGGATGTGGCTACCAGTTTGTTGGTAGCCTCCTTCAAAGGTAAAGCCTTGGGGTGGTTTATAAATTTAGTAGTCGGCTCCATTGATTCATGGGACAAACTTAGAGACTCCCTCATCAAGTATTTTGAAGATAAATCAGATTATCTATCCTAGTAGAGCAACTCACTACTATCAAAAGAGCCCCTCAAGAACAGATGACAGATTTCAATAACAAATTTCTTAAGACATGGAATATGATTCCTATTTCTATAAGACCTTCAACAAATTATGCTTTCCTATATTTATTGAAAAGTTTAAACATCAATATATCTATCATGATCTAGTCTATGGGAGGTACCTCACTTCCCTAGGCTTTTGATATAGTTGTTAAAGTAGAGAATTATCTGGTTCAAGATGGTATGATAGCCCCAAGGCCACCCATGTCTATCTTCCTTGATATTTAGCCCAATATGCCTATACACATTCCTCCATTCACTCCTATACCTACTATAATAGCACCTCAAGCTAGTTCAGACAATAAGGAATTAAAGGTAGGCCCTTCCCAAGAACTACAAGAAATCAAAAGCTTATTGCAAACTTTTGGTAATGAGTTGACCAATATCAAAAGACAAAATAAAGGGATTAGACCACCCTTTCAACAACAAAATCAAGGCCTCAATCAACAATATCAAGGGAAGGGACAATCCTCTCAACAAAATAGATCACCATACCAAGGAAATTACCAAGGGAAAAGGCAAAATTTAAATCAAAGGAAATTTCAGCCTTACAACTCATTGCCTCTTAATTCTGCAAATCTAGTCAGGGAGATGGTCCCAACACAAAACAACCTACCAACATAAAATGAATGGTTTTTTTCCTTGTAATCAACATCATAATCAAGCTACATGTTTGAATGGGTTGATTAACCAAGCACTCATGGTACAAAATGCATCAAGCACACATTTGGATGCATCTTCTAGTGAATCAGTGCCACAACGAGATGCACAACCTAATGAGACTGCATTCTTTAACTGACGTGGAGAAAATTTTAGTGGTGTGAATGGTTAATCTTCAATTGCAACTAACTAGACCCAAAAGAAGAGCTCTAAACATGGAGCAAGAGGAAGAGAGGGGAAAGACTTACACATTTGCAAAATCATCACATACACCAAATATTGGCATACTGAAAAGATCTCCCATCATGCCAATCAGGGGGGGAAATTCCCCAAAGATGTAGAGCCCACAATAGTGAAAACACACCAAAAAATACATACAATACTACCATTCAATATTGTGGATAATATGAATAAAATTAATGTGACCATGACCATGTGGGATTCCTTGGCCATCCCAGGACAACCTGAGATCTTGAAGAAGGTGATGTCTGAGGAAGCAATCCCACAATAGTCCACTGATGATGTTGCCAAGCCGGTGTTGCTTAATGATGATCAAGAAAATAAAGTTCAAAGCAACAACACCAAGGCAAATGCTGATCAAGGTAAGAACATGAAACCACCTCCCTTTTATGTATCATTGATAAGAAGGAATTTCATAGTGCACAATTGTATGGTAGATAGTGGAGCCACAACTTCAGTCATGCCTAAGAAAGTAGCTGACCAGTTGGGGCTAAAATATTAACCTTTTCAAAAGGGAGTGGTACAACTTGATGGTTCATCAGGAAACACACTAGGTGTGATCAAAGATACAAGTGTAGTCCTTCATGCTAGTCCTAACTTATATATCCTTCTAGACATTTACGTCATAGATCTCCCTCCTCTTCTTTCCTTACGTCTATAAAGAGAATTCACAATCAAGATAGGAGGATACCTTTCTTTTGATTGGTCTCATATAATTTTTCATACTAGATATGAAGCCGAAGTGACTATCAAATCTGAGTCATTAGAAAAAAACCATATAGAACCTTATGTGTCTAATGCCTCTAATGCAAGTTTCCTTGCATTTGATAATAAGGATGTTTCAGTCATCAAAGAAACAAATACCCAAATAGAAAACATTCCAGATATATACCTAGATGAGTAGGGAGCAAGAAATACTTCAGAGGCTCAGGCTAGTGTTGTCTGGGATGTTGGTTTGGGGAACTACATACATTAAGAAACTTGTCTCACAATGCCAAATATTTTCAAGGCAACCAGTGAAACATTAGAGTAAAGAAATGTAGTTTGGGAGTTGTTCTTTGATGGTGTTAGAAGAAAACATGGTTCTGGTGGTGGTGCAGTGCTTGTCTCTCCTAAAGGTGAGAAATACTATGCAACTTTTAGATTTAGTTTTTTCTTGTACAAGCAATACTACTGAGTATGAAAGTCTGATTAATGGACTATATTGGGCTAGGAAAAGAGGTATTAAAGCTTTGAAGGTTCATGGTGATAGTGAATTAATTGTCAACCAAGTAAAGGGGATAAGTGCAACTAAGAATGATACTTTAAGAGCTTAAAATCATAGGGCGTGGGATGCAATTGCGGATTTTCATGCTTTTCATATAATTGCAATTCCTAGGAAGTTGAATTAACATGTAGATAGGTTAGCTGCTGTTGGATCTCAATTTGATATCCCTAACAAAATTTTAGTAAAAAGTGATCAACAACACGCTAAGATTATTATTAGGCCATCGATTCCTGATAATGATGTCAACTGCCAAGTGTTCAAAAGTGATGAGCAAATTATGCAATTATTGCTTGAAGAGGACATTTTTTCACTGCACAATCAAGATAGATTGAAGCAAAACTATGATGATCAAGTGGTGCAGCTCAAGTCCAATAAGTTGCCTAAGGGTCTTGTAACTTTAGAATCAATATTTAAAATAGATGATCAAGCCAAAAAGGAAAAAAACTGGCTTGCTAGTTCAACAAGAGAAATATACTGATTTGGAGCTTGAACAAGGTAAAAGTTTAAAATTTGGAAAGGCAAGCATAAATTATGATAATCACTCTTACACCCAGATGTTTAAAGAATTCAATGATGTTTTTGTTTGGAAATATGAAGATTTGAAAGGTTTTGATCTAGCACTTTCTCAACATACCATTGAATTGGAGACTAACACTAAACCAGTCAGGCAAAAGCAAAGGCTTGTTAATCCAAAGCTAGAGCCACTCATGCATAAAGAGGTTCTTAAACTAACTGAGAGTGATATCATATATCCCATCAAGCATACTATTTAAATGTCCAACCTTGTTCTTGTAAGGAAAAAGAATGGGGAATTGAGGTTGTGTGTTGACTTTAGGGACCTAAATAGGGCATCCTTGAAAGATCGCTACCCTTTTCCATCCATGGAAAAAATTCTGTAGTATGTCTCTGGTTCTGAACATTTCTCATTGCTAGATGGTTTTTCAGGATATAATCAGATCCTTGTCAATAAAGAAGATCAATTTAAAACTGCATTCACAACCAAATTGGGAACCATGGCCTATCAAAAGATGTCTTTTGGTTTATCAAATGAAGATGCAACTTTTGAAAAGGCTATGGACATGGCTTTCAAGAGCCTCATGTATACGTTTGTTTTGGTGTACTTGGATGACATTACTGTCTACTCTAAACATGCAACTGATCATATTAAGCACTTAAGGAAAATATTTGAAAGCTGTAGGGAGTTTGGGATCTCTCTCAACCCTAATGAGTGTGTATTTGTAGTGCATGAATGGAAATTGTTGGGCTATATTGTTTCCAAGTAAGGTATCATAGTGGATCCTGAAAGGATCGTAGCCATTTTAGAGCTACCCTTACCACCCCATAAGAAGAGTCTACAATCCTTTACAGGTAGAATTAACTTTGTTAGGCATTTCTTGCCTAACATTGCAAATCTTTTGAAACCTCTAACAACTATGTTGAAGAAGAATACAGTCTTCAGATGGAGCCGAGAAGGGAAAAACAATTTCCAAGCCATTAAGGAGGCTTTCTTCCTTACTAAATCCTGATTTTAGCAAGGATTTCATTCTATATGATTATGGGGGATTTGAGGTCATCTCTACAATGCTAGCTGAACAAAACACAAAAGGATTAGAGCAGCCCATTGTTTTCTTTAACAAAGGTTTAGAGGAGTATGAACAAAGGTATTATTTTGTAGAAAAACATGTTCTTATTGTTGTAAAGAGCCTCAAGAAGTTTAGGAACTTATTGACCTATAATAAGGTAAATCTAAGAGTCATCCACCCAAGTGTCAAGGAGTTCCTACTTAGTAGAGACTTAAATGAGAAGAGAGTTGGTTGGATAACTAGAGTCATGTAATATGATGTAGATATTCAAGTTACCAAGCTAGTCAGAGGTAGGGGTCTTTGTGAACACATGACTCATGATGAAGCTTTAAAAGATAAAAAATAGATGGATTCATCCCTAGTTATACATGCAACAAAAGATCATGACAGGACAACGAGTTGGTTGCCAGACATGGTTCATTTTTTGAAAACAAGTGAATGCCCTACAAGCTTGGATTTGATAAAGAGAAGGTACTATAGGCTGAAATATATTCATTTTGTGATAATAAATGATGTTCTATTTAGAAAGTATCACAGTGGTGTCCTTCTTAGGTGCATTGATTCATAAGAGATACCAGATGTTTTATATGAGTTTCATGATGGACCTTCTAGAGGTCATTTCTCTCCTAGGACTACTGATTTCAAGATCATGAGGGTTGAATACTATTGGCCATCTATTTTTAAGGGCAGTCATGCCTATGTGAGGAAGTGCATGAAATGTGCCATGTTTGTAGGGAAAGAAAGGCTTCCAGCTCTACCTCTACAACCAATCAAGACAAAGCAACCATTTGTGAAGTGGGGAATTGAATTTATATGCTCTATTAACCCCCCATCTAGTGCAGGGCACAAATGGATAATCACTGCAACTGATTATTTCACTCGTTGGATAGAGGCCACTGTATTGAAGGAGGCTAATGAGTTTGTCGCCTTAAATTTCTATGACGATATCATTCACCTGTTTGGGATTCCTGATTCTATAATATCTGATAATGCACTTGCTTTCATAGGATTAAGGGTCACTGGCTGGGCAACTAGACATGGTATTTATCTCAGTACTAGTTCAAATTATTACCCTCAGGGTAATGTGTTGGCATAGTCCACCAGTAAGAATCTGATCAGAATAATCAAAAGGACTTTACAAGACAATCACAGAGATTGGCACTCCAAGTTGAAATCTGCCCTATGGCTGGACAAGATTACTTCCAAAAATATAATTGGGAACTCTCCCTACATGCTAGTTTATGGTAAGGAGACTAATCTATCCATTTCAATTGAATTACCAGTGCTAGACCTTGCTACCCAACTTGTTGTCTTTGAAGAGGGAGATCCTTTGTAGGTATGTTATGCTCAGCTTATGGAGCTGGAAGAGAATAGATACAAAGTTACGAAAACTATGGAGTTTCAACAGATGCAAACCAAGAAAAGTTTTGATAGTAGAGAAAGATCAGGGAACTTTAAGGTTGGAGATATAGTCATCAAGTGGGATGAGTTCAGAGAAGACCTGGTAGGCATACTAAATTTGATTCATTTTGGGGAGGCCCATTTGTGATGACAGAGTGTAACGATTATAATACTTTTCAGCTCTCAACAGTTGAAGGAGAAGGCTTGCCAATTCTAGTCAATGGTTTTCACCTCAAACCTTGTTTTGAGGTTTGTCCTACTCTGTAAATAAGTTGTTTTCCTCTAAGTTCTATTGTATAGTTAGTTTTTTTTTGTATATAGGTCTTTTCCTTGTTTTGGTTTGCTCTGTTTCCTGTTGTTTTTCTCCCCTTCTTTGAGTCCTCCTATTTCCCCGAGTTCTCAGTTTTGTGTCCTTGTGACTCAATGCCCAAAGGAATGACAAAGGCTACTGGTTTACATATGTCTAGTAGGCAGACATTCAATAGAAATTGCCAAAAATGTTACCCAAAAATTCCTATCCCATGCTCTTTTGGCTTACGAGTGGAGTAAATGTGGCTCCCATAAGGGTTGAGCCAACCTTGTATGAAATCTACACATGGCTCTGTGTTTTCTCCCCTATTTTTGCAAAGTTTGGAAACCCTAGTTTCATTTTTATGAAAACCTCTTAAACCCTAGGTCTTTAGTGGTTGTTTTAAAACAACTTAATTTTTTTAAACCACTTAAGTTCATTTTTTTCATGTGTTTTAAGTTACTATCGGACGGGGCCAGGTTTCCTTTTTCCTAGCAGGATTAATTTTCCTTAAAGTTTATTTCCTAAGACCCGTAATAGCTTATTTACCCCTAGGTGGCATCAGATTCTTCCTCATCTGATGGTTGTCAATTTTCCTCAGTCAATAGATCAAGCTATGAAGATTCTTCAATTCATCGCATCATTGTGCCACGTGGACACTGAGGTCATCTTTCTTCAAAGGCTGAGGGAAGTTAATCTACGATCAAGTTTCTTTTGATCCAGTGGCTAGCACTTTTCCTTAGAGTGGAGATGCTCGATAGTTAGTGATCAAGGCATTGTGCTATGTCAACGTGTGTCAGGTTGTCAAAACTTGGGCCCGTTGGTGGTTGATTAATTTGCAGTCAAGTTTCTTTTGATCATGTGGTTGGCACTTTGCCTTAGGGTTAAGATGCATGAAGAATAATGCTTAAGGAATTGCACCACAATGACACATGTCCTTCCCAGTTAAGTGGGACATGTGTTGCATGACAGGGGTTAAAGTGAATGCCCGTTCTAGTTACTATTTGTCGTGCAGTTGACACTTTGCCTTAAGGTGAAGGTGCTCGACAGATAATGTATAAGGCATCACGCATCATTTGACACGTGGAAAGGTGGAAATTCTACGATAGGTAGAGATAGACTAGGTTAGTTTTGATCGGACGGTGGGCATTGTGCCTCAAGCACAAAGATGAAGATTGTTAATGACAAAGGCATCACGCCTTCTTGACATGTGTCCAGATTGGATCTTGAGCTCACGGGTAACATAAATGGGATCAATGACTGTGTTTTAAAGATGATAAAGGTTTAAATATAAGCTGTTGATTGGGGATTACACGCCACCTATGACCGTTAGAAAATAATTTTCAAATATTTAAATCCTTTTTCTCAGAATTTTCATGGCGGTGGCGTCATTTTCAAAGTTGCAGACAGGGTAGATGGATCAGGCTGATCTTTCAGGTCAAATTTATGATGTTGGGAGATGTCTCCAAGATATATATGATCATGTGAGATATTTTCCAAGGTGCATTAATGTGCAGAGGTGATCATTTTAGGGTTTTTGTTGTTTTGAAAGAACATCTTTTGTAACCCTATGTTTTTCCGATCTAATCTGCATTGATGATGAATTAACTCCCGAGCTAGGGTGGTTGAGGAGTTTGTATATAAGTAGTTTTAGAAGTTTTTGTAAAGGGGGTTCGGATCATAAAAAGGACTTTCTGTGACATTTTTACTATCCTCAAGCCTTTTTTATATATCTGTAATTCTCACTAAAGCATAATACAAGAGCTAGTTGTTGGAGAAATCTTTGAGTTAATTTAGCCTTCTTTCTTTTCTGCATTTTTGTGTACTATTGTTAATGATTGATAAAGATAATCTTGTGAATTATGTTTATTCCTTGTTATCTTGTCTCATTTCTGTATCTATCTGCTGGAGTGAATGTTTTCTTGTAGGTCATAACCTGTGTCTATCTTCTTGAAAGCTATTTTTGTGAAATCTTTTTTTTCCTTGAGTAGTTTTCATCTCGGACCTCTCTATGAAACACTTTTGCAAGCCTATTCATAAAGTTGTACTTATTTTAAGTAAGATATTTCATGCTAACTCTTAGCCATTTCTGTTATGATTCATGTCATATCCACTGTATCACCTAATAAATTAAAGTCTCACTTTATTCCCTTTCAGTTGCCTTCTTCCCTTTTCCTTCCAAGTTTATTTCAAGTACCAAGAGCAAAATAGGTGATTATCCAAGAGGACCCGACCTACAATCTGAAGGTCTCACTTCAAGTTTAGCAAGGTCCCACAACCTAGAAATGATTCCCATGTTATACCAGATCACTTGACTCTCAAGTTTAGTAGGGTGCAAATATGGTGTGTAATACTATTCTGATACAGACTCCCGTGACTATGAGTGGGATATCCTACTAGATTCTAGTACCCTCCACCTTGACTCTCTCATTTCATGCTTATCCCTCTAAGATAGACCAACAATTTGCAAAGCATGGATTGAAGAATTATATAATAGATTTGAACCCTTGTCCTCCTCCCCATTAGAAACCCATGAATCATTGTTTGATTCATATATAAAAACCTTGACTGACCTTCCCATTTCCTCCTTTCAAACCAAGGATAAATCCCCAAACTGATCGATTGGGAACAACAAAATCCACCAACAATAGACATATTTAAGAATGACGAATCAATAGTTGAGTTATCAGGACAGAGAGAAGTGATGCAGGAGCATCCTGGGTGTAAGGGCAATCTTGCATCACCCAAAAATATTTCTGTTTTCTTTTCAATAAGGGCTACCTTGTGCAGAGCTGCTATTTATGGAAACTTGCTATTTTTAGTAAG
>MU227386.1:1655385-1667892 GCA_018584345.1 Thuja plicata | reverse complement strand
TTACAAATCCATCTTCCCGGTCAACCAAACAGTCCCAAAAAATGAAAACCAGGGTTTGCATAACCAGGCTATGGATAACCATGATTTGTTTCATTTTCCAATTCCCCAACCAAACGGGCCCTAAATGCTTTTTCTGCATATCATGCGATCGATTGTTCCATCACATGGCATATTTTGAAGTACTCTCGCATATGATCCATGCCTTTGTTGTTTTCCATACTTGCACATTTTTGTATTAGCCTCCACTGTTTTATATTTTATTAATAAGACTTGATTCACAATCACACTCTATTGCGCCACTGGCAGAACGCTGATGAAGTTTGTACGAATTAAATTATACTTTGAAGAACATTTTGTCAAACAGTTCATTTGCAATGTTAAAGCCGCGGATATTGGGAAGCCCAGTTGCAAACTTTGTTTGGATCGACACCCATTCTTCACCACAATGCATATATTTTGCGCATACTCGACAATCATTGCATTCCGTGAGATGGCATGTCTTTAGTGTATTCTGTCAAACAAATGGATTTACATCTGCCAATTGCAGTTGTTTGAAAGTTTCTCAAGTCTTTTTAATGAACACGTAGATCATCTATGTGCCAACTCAAAACCTCCAAATCTGCGACATTTCTTGCGAGGCCTTGTTCTTGTTTGACCATTCTAAGCACGTATCTAGCAACAAACACCTTATAAAATATTTTCAACACACGATTTGTGCACATAGAGCAATCATTGCATTCTAAGAGATGATATATCCTCGCGGCATTCTGTCAAACAATTAATACACTTGCTCTATGTACGATTCCATATCGGGCACCTCTGCAAATATAAGAATCAGACCATTATCAGATGACCATATCTCAAATAATCTTGTCAAACTTGTTCATGTGCCTTCGTTGAAACCGATTTCTACTTATCGTGCACTTATTTCTTGGCTCCATGACCACAACATTGAACAAAAACCAATTTCTCCACACTGCAGAAGGTGTGCATACACTATTATGAAAGCTTCTATTATGGCATGGGTAGGGAGGTGTCTGGCTTTGTATATTCCAGAATAATTCCATGACATCTCTTTGCAACATTCTTGCAACAATCTTTACCTTTCCTTATCTCTTCATAATCTTGAACTTGTCATTCAACCATTTGAGGTGACATCATCATGCACCACATCATGCACCAAGTCAATCGCATGTGGTCTTGATAGGAAGTAGGAGGCTAGGAAGGTGGAGCTCGGGTTCGCTGCTTTGTCTAAGATGATGCACTTGGTGAGAAATTGCTTCATTCAACTTGCTCTTGCCACATTTGACTAGCATGAGAAATTGTTGCATTCAACCTGTTCTTGCCACATTTGACTGGCATGATTTCTCTTTGCAACTTACATTTTCTCAAAGAATGGGCAGAAGGTAGTTATGAGTTTCTTGGAATAGAACTTTAAAAACCAAAACTAAAAGTTGGGGTTCGGGTTTGAAATTTTTCCAAAGTTAGGATTAGGGCAAAATTTTGGCAAACTTAAAATCTCCACTCTAACTTGTAGAAGGTTAAGGTGCCAAACAAAAGTTGGGATGTTGACTCTTAACCTTTCCAAGAGTTTTGCTTTTCACCTTTCCACAATTAAAACGCCCAACCCTTAACCCTTAACTTCTTTTCACAAGTTGGGATTCAAAATCTTAATCATTTTGAAAGTTAAGATTAAATTTTAAATTTTAAAATTTTGAATAATTTAAAATTAATACAACAACTTCAAAGGAGCATAAATTTTGACTCGTCACTCCGATTTTAGAAATTCAGAGTGTGGCACAAAGTTGACAGATCACTGGAGAGCCTGGAAACATGAAACACCAGGAGTCCCATGAATTACTACTCTTTTTCGAGCTCAAAATTTGACATATTTTCAATTATTTGTGACCCCAAAATAATAAGATTTTGAAAGTTTGACCAAAGGAACATGGAAACATATGTGCAAATATACAGATACATTGACCCCATAATAACCTCGGATATCACTGGTAAATATTTTAAAATTTGGGCTACTGGAGAAACCATGGCAACAAGTTAGAATGACAGTGAATGTAACATCTAAAGTTTTACCACCAACTTTAATAGGGAATGAAATGGAACCATGAGAAGGATAAAGGAAACCATTACAAGTTTGAATCCTAACATCAAATTTATCATAAAAATAATTTTGCAATTGTTTACTGTAAAGATGTTCTTCAGTTATCACATTCACCATGCAAGTGGGATCAACAAGAGCACCACGGGTGGGAAGGCCATTAAAAATTACGACAACATGGAGAGGACCATCAGGTACTTTAATTGTCGTAGTAGGGTCAAAGGTAATGCAAGGATGAGAGTAAGGTTTAGGTTTGACTTTCTCAACTCGGTTAAGAAAATGATTGGCTTCATTAACTTTATCATCATAGTTAATACATTGGGAAGAAGAAGATTGATCAATAGTATTGGTTGAGTGAGACGACAAAGGATTGGTGTATATTTGCAAGTTTTGGTTAGGATGTGCCCCAAATTCATTTCCTTGATCATGATCACCACCAATAGATATAGCCTTAGAATCAATAAGATCTTGGATAACACTTTTCAAGCATAAATACTTTTTAGTATCATGACCAGGATGACGGTGATATTGGCAAAAAACTTTGGGATCAAAGTATTTGGATTGAGGTTTAGAGGTGTCAATTAGTTTGATAGGAGAAAGTGTTAACACGTTAGCATTAATTAACTTCAACATCACATTAAGCAAAGATTCAAAAAGATGAGTATAATTATGAGTAGGTTTTAAAATAGAAGACAAAGGGTCCACACCTTTGGATGTTGCTGCCACTTATTCATCAACATTGTTGGATGATTTGTTGATTTTGATGTAGTTGTTTGATTTCTGAAACTTGTTGAAATTAGATGTGGCATCACTCTTATCAATGGAAACATGAGCCATTGGAGTGGTTCTCTCAAATTAACTCATTTGTACTTGATAGTGATGAAGTACTGCACACAATTGTGGAAAATAAGAGAATTCAGAAAGAAGTATCTTATCTCTAATGTTATTTTGTAAATTAGAAATAAAAATGCGTTGCACATCAATATTAGGCACAAGATATGAAATTTGAGTATGCAAATGCTTAAATCTACCAATGAAATCACTAACATTTTCTTTAACGCCCTGTTTACAATGCATTAAATCAGTTAGGGAGATTTTAGGACCAATGTTGATTTGAAATTGTTCAATGAAAGGATTAGTAAGTTTTTGGAAGGAATCAATTGAATAAGGAGGCAATTAACAATACCATTTCAAGGCTTTTTCTTGAAAGGTTCTAGTAAACAACTTTGCCATGAACCTATAGTCATGAGAGAAATCACTACACAAGGTTTGGAAAGTTTTGACATGAGTCACGAGATTGCCCTTACCATTGTAAGTCTCAAGATGAGGAATGTTAGGATTGGCTAATACTGAGAGGGGGGTGAATTAGTATTATAACAGTTAATTAAATTCTTCAACTACTTGAACATTAACCATACAATTGCAGTAAAGGAAAGAACATAAAAAAATAACACAGAACTCATAACACCATGATTTGTTTACGAAGAAACCCTGGGCAAGAGAAAACCCCGGTAGGGATGATACTCACAAGCATGTACTAAAGTATAATGTCCTTGTAAGGAGACCTAACCCTGTTAGGAGCTAAATATTACATAGTACATTTACCTGTTAGAGGAATAACAACCCTGTTAAAGGTTCACAACACCCTATTAGGGGCCAATGAGCATACAACTCTTACAATGTAATTCTGTTACAAAAGGTTCTCAGTCATGAACAAAACAAGCATCACAAATGCTTTGATAGTTCCTTTATAGCTCTGCCATTCTCTGCTCTACCATTCGCATGTCTACTCTGCATATACTTCACTTCCTTACAACACACAATCTTTACGAAAAAGATCTTACATATATATCTTTTAACTTTACAAAGTCGGCTCTCAGAATAAATATTACAAATAGTACTAAGTTGGCCTTCAATAAAAAATGTATTTAATATAGTAAATATCAAATACATAGTCAGTGCTCTTGCATAGTCAAAGTATAGACTATCAACAAAAAAAATACAACTTTGATTTCCTGGAGTTCAAGTCATACTCCCTTATTCTTCGCTGCTGTCCAACTGCTATGTGTCGCTATTTTCTGCTGTCTGTCTATCTTCAAATCCTTATAAATTATAATAAACTTAATCAAATCCAAATCGATCTTAGGTGTATGTCAGACATACTCCATACTATCTTTCACTAAGCTCGCATGGGTGGTTCCACAATAGTGTGTCCCACTTTTTTGAACATCGTGATTTTTGCTAAAATTGCACATTTTTAAGAAAATATGATAATTTAAGCCTTGAGAACTCCCATTTGAAGGAGTAAATTGAAAATGTTTAGATAAAAGGTTCTTTTATCAAAATCTCTTTGGTATAATCTCTCTGCTCCTCACTCACACCTATAATCGAGTCTCCTTTGCAACCATCAAAATGATGACAAAAAATCACTTTAACATGAACTTTTTGTTGGATCAAATAAATTCATTTGACAAACCCAAATACAGGATGATAGTACTCAAGAAAATCTTTCCAATGATTATGATTTTTGTATAGATTGAGTTTATTATGACTTTTCTTTTTAAGTTTTACTAAACATAGGTTGTCTGACCATTTAGCGATTTCTCTGTTCGACGCTTCTGGAAAAATAGTAAATTAGGAAAAAAAATTGTGAAAAATATCTAGGAAATAGATATTTATGTTACCTTTCTATCAAAAAAAGAAAACATTAATTTCGATATATAGAGATAGAGTTAGAGCGATCCAAGTAAACTTATGTCCAAATTATAGTTAATGTCACTTCGTAACTTAATAAACTAAAAACTATTTAACCAAATTGAATGAAACCAATTGGATTCCCTAGATATTGGTGTTAAAAACCTAACTTAAAAACAATTACATTATTATAAATTTTATGAAAAAAGTTATGTTGATCAAAGTGAGTGTGACTTCTGAAAAATGCTGATTTTTCAGAGAAATAATTTTTGAAGGAGAAGGAAAAATGGATACAAATAATTTCCAATTTTTTTTTTTAAATATATTTATAAACTAGACACAAAATTCTAAAAGTCACTAGTTTACATAATTTTCAAATTCTTAACGGTTTTACGACAATAGGTGTCCGGAAGCAATGTTTTTTTCTAGAATGTTCGTTTCAGTGTCAAAGTTGGCCAAAAAGTGGGACACAGTATCGTGGGATCATGCCTTAATTCATCGATCTCTGTCTTCAATATCCAAAACAATACTGTACCTTTATTTCTGTACTTAGTCAAATTTGGACATACCAAAACTTATCTTCAAAACAATCGATCTTAAACCTAGATGTGTTGCCATAAACGACAACCAAAAAGTGAATCACATTACCCAAATTGATCACTTGCCAATAATCTCTCCCTTTGGCATTGATGGCAACACTTAACAACAAAAAAACACTAAGTGTTGCAACAAAACAAAACAATCTCCAATTCTTCTCTCTCTTCTCTTCTACATTCATTTTTTTTGTTCTCTCTTCTCTTCTCTCCCTTTTTCAACAATGACAAAGGTGCATACAAATAAGTATCACTTCTTTCTTACAAGTTTTAGAATGTCTTGGAAGGAATCTTCCAAAATCTTCACTTCAGTGCTCCATGTCTTAAACAAAATCTGACTTATATGAATCAATCCATTCAATGCAAAAGATGTAGTTTCAACATTCTTTAAGTCTGTGGGTAGGCCTTTAGCCAATGAATTTGTAGTCTTTTCTAAATCTGTTAGATGTGCCTCAAGTATTGATAGCTTCGGAGTAATGAAGTTCCTCAGTAAATTGAATATGTTCAGTACTCTCTCCTTCTCATTCCCAATACATTGATCTTAGCCAATATCTTTGTCACTTCTGTGTCTAACTCTGTAGTGGTCTGTGAAGATGTTTCACAACCATCCATTAACATGTTCAAAGTTGCCCTTTCCTTGGCAATAATGTCTTCAACATTCTGGATGTATCTGATAGGATTCATGCTATAACCAAATAAATTTCTCCCATATGTAATGTAGTTCTTTGCATTTATCAAACAAGTTTTCACAACTCCTAAGTCCCATGAGATGGACTTGCATACTTTTATCAACTTACTTCTCTTCATATGTTTTCTCTGCTTTCTCCTCTGCAGTCTTCAACAAATTTTCAAAATGGCCATCAAACTCATCAAGTGTGACTTTCAAGTTCTCAATATCATCTTTATCTAGAATACTAAGGGTACTAGAAGCAATTTATTCATAGTATCAATAGCTTTTGAAATCACCTTTGTTTTCTTATCTCCTTTCTGTACTGATTTCTCCTTTGCTTTGTTTAGTGTGGCGAATGCCAGTTTCACCAGTTCATCTTCATCTATATTATCTACATTTACATTACTACTTGCCAACAATAAGCTAGATGGTAAAGTTACCTCTTCCTTCTCATCTTCTTTTTGCTTAGTCTTATGTCCTTCATCCTCTTTCTACTCATCTTCCTTATTCTCCTCTTCCTTCTCAGGTTCATCAGCAATAGAAGTTTCCATGGTTCCTGCAAAAGGGTCTTTCTCATCTTGTGAGGGGTCTAGTGTTACTGCCACACCAGAAACATAGAAATCTGTAGTAGTGTCTTCTTTACTCTCTTCATCATTAGTCTCTGTGTCTTTGTGCTGTCATCCATTCCCAATTATGTAGGTAAATCTGTCTTAGGAGGTTGGGGCTTGACAAAAGTAGTTCTCAACAGTATCTTCTCAAGTGCCTTCTGAGTTTCCTCAGTCACTTCATCATATTTCCTCGCCATTATCTTTAGTAATCTTGTCTTTGTCCTCAACAGGGGTTTCAATTCTTTGACTATAGTATCTCTCTCTTGTATGGATAACACATGAAACATGTCATCAATCTCTTTGTTTCTAATTTGATCATCTTCAACTTGTGCCAAACATTTTCTACTTTCCAATTTTGTATACAAATCTGAGGGTATGCTTCCTTCAACTTCCAAAAGTGTCTTCTTGAAACTAAGCATGTGTTCTATCACAATGTCTTCAATTTTAAATTTATCTGCTTCTTCATATCTGTCATAATATTTATCAATTGAAACTAATTTTCCTTGTTCAATTGATCTTTTCTCCATCATTTTAATGTTAGGTTTCCATGCTTTATTCTTCTCAGTTTTCTTCTCTTCTTCATCTGCGTTCTTCTCTTTTGTCTGCATACTAGATCTAGCTACTCTAGGAGTAACTTCCTTCGCTTGTTCTGCCTGCTACTGTGGTGGAGATGTGTTATCAACCATAATTACTTTAGGGGTGGAAGGGGCATTGAAGCTTCCACTAGCTACTCCAAGGGATCTATCTGCCATCTTCTTCTTCATGTATTTCAGTTCTTCCTCAGATAGAATAGCCTTTACTCCATAGTCATGAATAAGATTAGCAATCTTTCTCTTCATCTGTCCTCTATACTTTTCTTCTCTTACCTTCTCTAGCTTCTCCTCATATGTTCCCCATCTCTCTTTTGATGTATCAACTTCTGATGCAAGAATATGTTCTACTTGCATGATGAGTACTTCAGAACTTACTTCATAGCCCATAGGGTAACACCATTTCTTTCTAGGGGTCACTGCCTCAATACATACATAGTCTGTTTCAACCATAAAACAAATTTTGTCCTTGTACTTCTCAACAATGTCCTCATGTAGTCTGTATCTACTCTTCATTATACTTGATTGACTGACATGTTTCCATTCTTCCTTCATGACTCTGTTCTCAGTCATATCTTCCATTTCAGTGAGTATATCATCCTCTCCTAATGTGTCATACTTATAATGTATGTAATCCCTGACATCTTCTATGTGCAATACGCCATGTGGGGTCTGTAAAAATTCTCCTTCCAGATCCTCTTCACATGACTTATAAGGATGTTTCTTGAATTTTTATCTAGGACGATCAAGAACATCAAAAATCACAGGTGCATCCATAGCTTAGATAATGTAGAATACCTTTCACATGCAGAAATATGAGTTTATGCTTCAATCGATCATGCATGACAGGTGTAGAAATGTCTGAATACTTCTGCTCTCTGATCTCCTCGGTTTGCTCCTTGTCAAATGATAGAAAAATAGATCATAACACAGTGCTTTATACAAGTTAGGTTATATCTTTTCTTTTTCACTCCAAACTGTCTGGTCGGTTGCTAAATCTCACAATCAAAATATACAAGTTGGCTGATGGTGCGCTCTTAGATATATGATCCACAATGTTAGCTCAACATAATCCCAAGCTCACATGAGCTCACTACATGATTTACGGGGCAGGATAAATTCTAGTGTGTTGCATTTAATGCTCCCCTAAGGCCATGATCATCCGATTAGGTTGATTCTGTCTTGCTACCTTCAAGTGAAGATCTAGTAGCATCTACTGACTCTCCCTAAACTGATGTCTCACTAGTTTCTTTAATCTTCCATATCTTGCCACTATTTTTGTCTTCTGCTTTCTTAAAAAAAATTTCAAAATAATTCTTCACATCTGCAATAATCTTGATGAATCATTTCCATTCTTCTGTGAATTCATAGGAGGTGGTGTTCTTCTATTATCTACTCCATTATACCTGCAAAAATTTGCTATAGGTTTTAGATTATTGCATTTGTAACATATAGGTGGTCTTCTTTCTTGATTAACTTGTAACTTACAGTACTTTGCAATGTGCCCAATGTTATTACATTTGTAGCATGTAGGTTTCATTGTAGGTTCTCTTCCATTATCTTTTCTATATCCAGATTGATTAGGTCTTCCGCATTCAGTCCTCTTGTGCCCATATCCATTACAGTTAAAACAATAACCAGAAAAAGTTCTAAAAGGGGCATTACCTCTACAGTCTCTCTTCATGTGTCCAAATCTGTTGCAACCAAAGCATCTACCTCTGAAAGGTCTGATCTTCTCTTTAGGTTCTTCACTAGATGATTTCTCAGCATCAATCTTCTCATCTGATTTCTCTTCATGATTCTTTGAACATTCAACTTCATTGAATCCAATACCAGTCATATCACCTTTAGGTTTATGCTTTTCTACTTGTTCATCAATCAAATCACTGCTAGTGTGAAGTTTCTCAATATGTTTCTTTGCTTCAGTAAGTTCACATTCACAATCTGATTGTATTTCTCCAATTCTAAGTATTTGTTCTTGTAGCTGTTAGCTTCATATTTCATTTGATTCAATGCATTGTTCAAGGTTTATTTAGCTTTCTTCTTAGCATCCTCATGTATCTGTATTTCTTTAGCCATATTATTGTTCTCAAGCTTGAGAGTCTCAATCTCTTCTTTCAATTTCTTCACCTGATCTGAATTGTCCTCATCCGAGTCTTCTTTTATCTAAACCACAAGATCTTCTCTCTGACTTCTGGATAGTTCAAGTTGTTCTTTTAGTTTATTTATGAATTTCTTATCTCTTTGGATGTTGAACTTCAATTCACCATTTTCTGCTTTAGCATTATCAAGGTCTTCAAGTGCAGCTTCAAAGTTCTCCTGTAAACTGTTCAAATCCATTCTGATCTCCCTCAAGCTGTTAGGCTTTCTCTCTAAGGGCCAAAAGCTCTGATACCAATTGTTAGGATTGGATAATACTGAGAGGGGGGGTGAATTAGTATTATAACAGTTAATTAAATTCTTCAACTACTTGAACATTAACCATACAATTGCAGTAAAGGAAAGAACATAAAAAAATAACACAGAACTCATAACATTGTGATTTGTTTACAAGAAAACCTTGGCCAAGGGAAAACCCCGGTGGGGATGATACCCACAAGCATGTACTAAAGTATAATTTCCCTGTAAGGAGACCTAGCCCTATTAGGAGCTAAATATTACATAGTACATTTCCTTGTTAGAGGAATAACAACCCTGTTAAAGGTTCACAACACCCTGTTAGGGGCTAATGAGCATACACCTCTTACAATGTAATTCTGTTACAAAAGGTTCTCAGTCATGAACAAAACAAGCATCACAAATGCTTTGATAGTTCCTTTATAGATTTGCCATTCTTTTCTCTACCATTCACATGTCTTCTCTGCATATACTTCACTTCCTTACAACACACAATCTTTACCAAAAATATCTTACATATATATCTTTTAACTTTACAAAGTCGGCTCTTAGAATAAATATTACAAACAGTACTAAGTCGGCCTTCAATACAAAATACATTTAATATAGTAAATATCAAATGCATAGTCGACGCTCTTGCATAGTCAAAATATAGACTATCAACAAAAAAAATACAACTTCGATTTCCTGGAGTCCAAGTCATACTCCCTTATTCTTCACTACTGTCCAACTGCTCTGTGTCGCTGTTTTCTGCTGCCTATTTGTCTTGAAATCCTTATAAATTATCATAAACTTAACCAAATCCAAATCTATCTTAGGTGTATGTCAGACATACTCCATAGTGTCTTCCACTAATCTTGCATGCCTTAATTCATCGATCTTTGTCTTCGATATCCAAAACAATACTGTACGTCTGTTTCTGTACTTAGTCAGTTTTGGACATACCAAATCTTATCTTCAAAACAATTGATCTTAAACCTAGATGTGTTGCCATAAATGAAAGCCAAAAAGTGAATCACATTACCCAAATTGATCACTTTCCAACAAGGAATATCCATATATTGTGGGATAACAATATAGATATATCTAAAGAAAATGGACTAGAAATATCACAAGTAGGAATGTTGAACTTGGATTGAGTCACGGAAGAAATTTGTTGTTGCAAAGAAGACACTATTTGAGCCAAGGTATTAATAGTAGAAAGAATGGTAGGAGTAGAAATATTAGAAATTTTAGGAGCATTTTTGGAAATTGAAGGAATGGTTGGACATGAAAAAGGAACACTATAATAATTGGGCATGGAAGAAGGAAATGAAACACATAGCACACTTGAAGGGATAGAAGGAAGAATGGGATAAGGGAGACTCACATGTGTAGGATTGGACTTTTGAATTGAATTTTTGATGATAGGTGGAACATAAGTGGTCATACTAGGAATGAAAGTAGAGATAGGAAAATAGGTCTCAACACTTGTAGTGGGCAGAGTAAAGCCTAATTCTTGAGCACAATCCCTAATGGGTTTGATATTGGTGTCAATGAGATGAGAAATGCTACGCAAAAGGTTAATACCATGTTAGGATGAGTTTCCTTTCACTTTCTACAATGAAAATAACTTCAATATTATGGTTTTATTGACCTAGCCAATGGAAATAACTTCAAGATTACGATTTTATTGACCTACCCAATGTTCAAACTTCTCAAATTCATGAGATTTTTTTTGGAATTAAGCAATAAAAACCATTAATTATTCTTCTTAATCATGAGAAGAATTATAAGAGTTATTATCCATGATAGGATTGGGGTCACTAAGATCCATGTTGGTCTCATACAGATTCCTAGGAAAGAATGAGGGTTTGGGATCAAAGGAACCCATAAGTCTAAAACTTCTTCTAACTAGAATCCTATAGGTGGGAAATAAATGATGAAGGTCATGCACAAGTGAATGAAAGGAAAGAGAAATGCAATGCAATTTGAAAGAATCACTAATACATTTGAGGTCAATTTTCGACCTTTATTTTTGACCACAGACCATTTTGGCATGTGATGTTCTTTTTTTTTTGGTTTATGTCCCGATTTGGTCTAAATTTTAACTCTAGTTAAATTTATTGTAGAAATTTTGACCAAATCAGGATATAAACAAAAAAACAAAAACAAATGAACTCACTTCATTTTATTTTAGGCACGGGCAGGAGGAAGGTTTAAACAAAGTCATTTTGCAGTAGATGGCTGTGTTGTGAAAATTGAAGCTCTTTGTTTACCGAAGCGTTCGCGGGAGGGAGGAGGGATCAACTGTGCATCTGATATTGTTATTGTAAGTCATTGTTTGCTTGAAATTATTTTCTACATTGTGTATTTCAAGTTCCTTCTCTGCTATTTTAGATAGATTTTTTTATTCTCTGCAGATCGATTAGGGCTATTTTTATAGTCGCTGCCTTGGAATTATCCATCCCATTCGATACCTTCCTCCATGTGTATTCTTCAATTCTATCACCTTCTTATAATCTTCTTTGTCACCTCCCCCAATTGTTGTAGCTCTAGATTTGATGGGATATGTTGATGTAATGGGGGAAATTAGGAGAATGGACTATGAGTGTCAACTAAGTAATATCACCCATTGAACACAAATCCCATTAGAAACTACTCCCATTGACTGGTCTACGCATGTGGAAGCGTTAATACTTAGAACGTTTGTACAGTGGTAACAACAAAGAGTCGAGCTACCAATCGAAGATGAGAGGATTATGATAGGGAAAAGGGAGGAGACCCTTTGATAGACATAGACTGAAGTCAAGAGCCAAATGCACTAATAATTGGAAGTATAGTCACGTTAAATCCACAA
>MU227386.1:1597401-1639869 GCA_018584345.1 Thuja plicata | reverse complement strand
TTCCTTCTATGACATCAAGGATATATTAATATTTGATATTGGTTCAGTCTATTTGAATTTAATCCCTTATAAGGAAACCAATTAGACAAGGAATTATACAGATGACAAAATCAGATATAACCCTTGTCGTTCAGAACTTAATATTAAAAATCAACCTTCCAACATCAAATAGAAGGATTTTCATTGAACTAAAGAATGCAAAGGATGAACTTCAACAAAAACTAATGGACTCACTTCTTCAATCTTGGAGAGAGAAACATGTTTCTTTTGTATTGATTGAAAAGCTTTGGTACAATTGAGATGCAGATCAGCTGCAATCATCTACCCTGTATACTATCCATTATGATATCAAAATCTCAAAAGTATATATGTCAATCTACCCTACATCGGTTGTGGCATCCCATTAAATATGAAAATTTTGGATGCATACAAGCTTCCAACCGATGTGTCCCTTCTAAACTAAAACTAAATTGCAACCGATTGCTAATAAATTACAATTAAGTAAAAACAAACTTATTCTAATATAATAGTATCATCTTCCTCGTCTGTGTCTTTAATCACTAAATTTTTACCTTTAAGGTATTCATCTATTCACTTGGAAACCAATGCAAGAGAAGGTCATTGGAAATCAGTAGTGTCGTCAATGTGCAACATAAAATCTCTCCATTTCTTTCCTGTTATCAATTTGACCTCTGCTTGAAATCTGTTAAAATTGGCCTCCAAAACTATGATTCTGTCCAAAATAGTATTGAAATCATCAATCTTAAATTCCTTTTCCTTCTCCAATCATGCCAGGATTCTCTTGGGAAGAGTTTCAAATTCACTCTTCCAATCCTGCAGATCTTTTACTTTTCCATTCTCATCAGTAACCTCAGGGGTAGTCAAGTGCTTGCCATATGCAAAGTTAGATAACTTCTGCTCTATCTTTCCCTGCTCCTGTTTGACATAACTTATGTCATTGGAAACATTTTCCAGCATTATTACTATTTCTTTGATCAAAACTGGGGCATCATGATCCCTTCTGGTAATATCATGCACTCTTTTCAATTCAAAAAGAGATAGTCTCCACTTCCTCTGAAGCTCTTTCAATACTGGATGATTCTTATTAAAAGTTTCAACCATATGAACTAGACTATTGCAACATGTATATACCTTGTCACACTTATTTATAATGTTCTTTATTCTGAATGAAAGAATGTCTTCTAAATTTCTAAAAGCACACTGCTCATGCAAATCTTTGGGTTCCTCTACCTATCTGCTCTTTGGCTAAATAACCACCTATGGAGTGACCTTGGGAATTATTAGGGATGTAGCTCCCCTCGGTGTCTTCAATTGGAGAATGTCACTCTCTATCAGGGCCATCTTCAAGAACATCTCATTTATGACTTTGTTCTGCTCCATCTCCCTCTATAAGGATTCCTCCAACCTATCCTGTAGATGCTTGACTTGAGCCCTATTGAACATGGCTCTGTGAACCAATTCAGAAGCAGAGGCCAAAGGGTTTGTATTTTCCACTATGTGGACAATAGCTATTCCATTTGACCCTTTGGTCATATCAATAAGCTTGGGCTTGCTGTCCCCTTTGAAACTGACCCAAGTTGCCAAAGTCTCAGTTTTAGGATCAAATCCAGATCCTTCAATCTTTACCAAAGAATCAAATTCTGCAACAAATGTAGTGTCATCTTTCTTCCTGACCTAATCCAACAAGAACAATTCTCTCAGTGACAGAATTGGCAAATCAACATTTGACTATTTTTCACAATGTGCCTGGCCTCTTCTACTGTGCATGTGATCTCATCTAAATGAATATCTTCAATCATTTGTTGAATGATGGCCTCATGTTGAGACTCATCAATGCCTTCTAGCCTAGCCTTTTTCCTTTCTTCAAAATCCCTCATTTTGTACTGTATCCATAAATCTTTAAATTCTTGAGTTTTAGTAAACTCATTTCCTTGTAGAAACCTAAGAGAAATAGATTCTCTCTCATCACTCATGTCTATAATAGTGTTTTTCTCTGTCGTTTGTGCTTGGTATCCATGCACATCTTCTTGATAAATGAGAGGTGGAGAAGAAGGGCCTGGCTTACTGTCTCCTCTTAAAGTTATAAGAATAGTTTCCACTTCAGTTGGGATATCTTCCTCATCAAAGTCATTATATCCCACAAGGGGAGAAACAAAAACTTCATGCTGTACATTTGGTGGTGAATTAGGAGGTGAATCATCCAATATAAACTTTCTTCTTTTTCTAGGAGGAGGTTGTGCCTTTTCCACCTCCTTAATAGCTTCTTGCTGCACCTCTTTTGAAGCCTCCTTAGGAACTTCCTCAAGAGCTTTCTAATGTTCTTTTTACTGCTAGCTACCTCTATATAATTCCTCAAAATTCAGAATACACTTTTCAATTCTCAAAACTTCTAGTTCTTCATCATCATAAAATCTAGATTGCCCTGCAGCAATCCTCTCTGTTTCCTTTTTCAAAATGATTCCCCATTTCTTCAAATTTTGCATGATAGTTGCTACATCATCACAATTTCTAATCACATCCTCATTAATATTTAATTGATGTTTGAATTTTTCCACAATGGAGTGGATGTGTCCTTCAGGGTCATAATCTTTTCTCTTGGAACTATCTAGTTTGAAATGAGTATTAATATACTGTTGAAATTCTGATAGCATGTTAGATCCAATGGTAAGTCCTACAAATTTTACACTATGTGGCATGTAAGTACCCTTTTTCCTTGGAGATATGATTTCCTTCTCCAACCATAACATTTGCCACATAAATTCAAAGAAGCCTACTCTTTCAGAAACATGAGTAGGTAAAAGATGGGGTTGCTGTCTGCACCCATAAATTCTAATCAGAGTATACTTAGGGAAACATATCCAATCACCAAAATTGTGGGGATATCCTCTATGAGGCACAAACTCTTTAGGTCTGAGCATGCATTTGATGTTTTATGGCACCCTTTCCTTTTGGTATCTCATCATTCTGAAAACCCACAGTACAAAAACATCCTGAAAATTTTTAAAACTGCAATCTCTGTTGTGCTTGACCCAAGACCTGCACCATAGTTGTACTGGAAACCTATTTCCCTAATCATCTTGTGTGGTTAATTTCAAAGATTCTCTAAACTCAGCAACATTTTGGAAGAGAATCAAGTGCAGCAATAAAGAATAACTTTTGAAAGACTTTGTAGTTGTAGTCTTCCAGTTTACCAGTTGCTGATGCAAGGTCCTTTCAATTTCAGCTGCAAAATTGAACTCCATGTAGTAGTTGGGTTTCTGAATTCTCATAGACATAAACATAAAATCCAATGGGATTTTAGGTTTGACATCCTCACCACAGAGATGTGCCCAAGCAAAATATGTATTTTGGAAGAAACTCATGAAGTTGCTAGTTGGGTGTGGCCCCTTTCTATCCACTGGCATTATCCTATTATTTTCTCCTCTTTTGGTAAAGTAGGAGATTTCCCTAAAACCAGCTGACTTCATATGTCGCTCAAAATCAATAGCAAACTGGTCCCTATCAATTTTGGTTAGGGCTTGCTTGCTCAAGCCAAATAATTCCTCTATATATCCCCTTGTAATTCTCAAGAGCGGGAATCCATCCATTTTCTGGATCATTCTAATCTCGGGCTTGTAATTATCAGCTAGGAAATTCAACAAATCAATGTCTACAAAGACATTGGGAACTATCACCTTGGCTAGTTGTTTCTGTTTGAATAGAAGAACAAGAATAATGACCTGTCATGTATTGGGAGTGTGGGTCTCTGCATGCACTCCACTCATCCATGAACACATTTTAAGCCCCCGAGTTTGCTAACTGGAAATACAGTAAGGAGGGTGGGCTATGGTGCTCTTTCTTTCACAATCTTAGCCTTCTCTGAGGCCTCTTTCTTAATGCTAGTTTCCTTCCTCTTAGACATATTTATCTTTATAAAACTAGTAATGCAGTATGCTACAGAGTTTTGAGAAAATATTTTAAACTTACTGGTGTGTTAATGGCGGGTTCACAATTCTCCTCGTCGCTCTTGCTTGTCCAGCTTCTTCGTCTCGAGAGTGAAAATGTATTTGAAAATCCTTTACAATCTTTTATAACTTGCCTAATTAAATGCATATTATTTCTGAAATTTCTCATCATGACATCTCGAGCAAGCTGCCTTCAATATATGTCATATCATCATTAAAGATTTTGAACATGCATTAAATATTTTCAATTTTCACCATTTTGCCAGCCTCAAAATGTGTTCTTGCAAAATAGAAAAAATTCACTATATCGCAACCTCCTTTAACATGTCCTGCGAAATAGCAAAAATTTTCTATCTCGCAACCTTGATTTACTTCCCCCGTAAAATGGCATAATTTTTTTGTTTCGCTACCTTCATATTTTGTCTCTGTGAAATGGAAAATTTTTGTTGTTTCGCACCCTTTGATTTCTGCCTTAGTGATATAGAAAATTTTTGTTATTTTGCACCCTTTGATTTCTGCCTTAGCGATATAGCAAAATTTCACTGTTTCGCACCCTTTGATTTCTGCCTTAGCGATATAGAAATTTTTTGTTGGTTCGCAGCCTCATGAAATGTTTGCTGTGAAATTGCAAAAAAGGCTTAATTTGCTTAGAAATTTTGCTATTTTTCACCCTTTCATGTCCAATTTCAATTGCCACTTTCGACCAATATTGACGTAGAACATTCAACCTTATCCATCATGTGTCCAAAGTTTGACTAGAAAAATAGCAACAAAGCAATGTGTGGATCATTTGACCAATATTGGTAGAAACTTAGACCAATTTGTGGTAAAAAAATGGTGCCAATTTTACTAGTGAAACATGCAATCGAAGCAAATTTAACTATCAAATTTAGGCATGTCTTGTAAATTTTGACTAACAAAATACATACAAAGAAAGATATTATCTAACTATCATGCATATAATAGAGATTTAAATGCACAGAAGGAGTACCTAAAATCAAAATAAGATTGCCCTTTGAACTAGTTTATAATATAATAATATAATATATTAAGTGGCTATGCCACCTTGTTTTTAAAAAAAAACATCAAAATAAGTTTCAAAATGAATTAACTTAGGTTCACCAAAATGTAACATAAGAAATGGTGAGAAATTTTATGTAGGAAGATCAATCACCAAATAAAATGGGTGTGGAGGATCCTGTGTTAGATTAGGAACACCCCCTAAGGCTTCAACCTCAATCCCAAATCTGATTAGAAAAGCCCAAAATGATTAAGGGATACTAATGCTAGATCTAGATTTGAAGATAGAATATGGTGATTGAGTTCATTTAATGTTAAGATGAATATGATAAGTAAAATGATATGCAAGTATATGAAAGGAATGCAAGCTATGATAAAGGAAATGAAAACTAAAAAGGTATGATATCAGATATGGTGCGTAAAAGTAAATGCAAGATGAAAAAAAGAAGAATGAACTCACCTTGAAGCTAAGAAATGGGGAACAAACTTCAGATCTGGAAATGACTGTCACACAACTATCAAAATCAGAAATTGTGTTGGACCTGACACTCTCAGACTTGTAATACCCGACTATGAAATTTCTGGATCCAAAGGACTATGTCGAACAAATTTGACCTTGTCCAAGAAAGTCGACCTAGTCCTGGAGGCACAAAAATTGATAAAATATGAAGAGGATCTGTCACTGGTTCTAAAATTCTAGAAACCTAGATCCAAAACTCTATAAATTTGTTCCTGCACACAAGAAGGGGAAAATATTGTGGAAAGGGACTTGTCTTGGTCAAGCCCCTATATAGGAATCAACCTTGAAATACGATATAAATTGCATAAGGAAAGTAATGTGAAAAAAATAAATGTTAGTTTTACCTTGCATGAGAAACCCTCATGTATGGATGTAGAAATTAGTCAAATCCATGAAGATGCTTGGAATGTATGTTTGGAATGTGTTCTGGAATCAAGGATGCCTTCACAAATGCAATGGATCTACACTTTCTAAATCCTATATTTTTAATGAGTGTATGCTTAAAATCCTGAATGGAAAAGAGGAATGGATCTTCTTGCTTGCTTGAAAATTCCTCTACTTGGCCACCATGGGAGAGAAATTTGCATCAATGAGAGAAAATTTCCTTTTCTTGAATAGATGCTTGCCTTCTAATCTTGAATCCAAATCCTCAATTGCATAATCTTGAATGCTTGATTGCTTGCACTTGATCAATTGATAGCTCTTGAACTTGAGATCATGTCAAAAATTGCATATAAATAGTGGATGTCAAAATGAGAAGAGAGAGCCCCCTTTTATACTCATTTAGGGAATCAACATTGCTAGGTTGACCACAAATAAAGATTAGGAAAAAAACTTCTGCATTGGGCCTGAATCCCACTTAATCACAATGCCCTAGGGCAAGGTCAAATTGGGTCGACTTTGTCCAGGACAAGGCCGACTTATTTCGACCTAGTCCTGGCATTGCTAGATTCAAGGTAGATCTAGGTCTTGAAAAGCATGAAATTTTTTGGGGAAAGAAAATGAAAGATGCAGGAAATCAAGCATAAAGACATTTAGATCTTTAAATCACTAAAATGGGGTCTAATAGGTCCTAAAGATATCTGATAATGGGTGATAATTTTTTAGGATGGTACATTTATCCCCCACTTTAGCAAGAGTATGAGATAAGCTCATCCTCACAGTAAAGTATATCAAATTCATAAGATGATATCATTAAGGTTAAGGAGACAAAGAAACATCAAGCCCCCAAGTGAATAAAGCCCTCATTAAATCCAAAACCAAAATATGAGAGAGAGAGAGAGAGAGAGAGAGAGAGAGAGAGAGAGAGTCTATCTTATTGTGTACCACACAAGGAAAGCGTTGTAAAACATGGAATTGAATAGTGTAGCAAGTTGTATTATGCTATTTCAATCCATCAAAAAGGATCAGTCCTTAAAGGAAAGTACTTCCAATAATGAATCCAGCAACATAATGATTATTCCTAAGGAAAGGTAAGATTACTTAGGGATTAAAGAAGGATGGTTGGTCAAAGGACCAAGCATGCGTGGTCTGTCTAGGACCAAATGTGTGCTGATAGTTTAAAGACCAAATGTGTGTAATTAGTCTAAGGAACAAATTAACAATGGGGATTAGTCTAAGGATCAACTAAAAATAACATAAAATTTGTGTGTGTGTGTGTGTGTGTGAAAAATGTGAAGTAGAGTGTATGCCCCAACATTAAAGATATTGTAAATTCCTTAACAAGAGCAATGGATTTAATGAAGCATCCATATAAGGCCATGGATGAAGAAATTAAGCAATAATTTGATCTGATATCATTTGATAAAATCCCCAAAATTAGGAAGAAGACAGTCGATGTCATGGCCACTGCAGGATCTATGTTGGACATGCCTCCCAAAGTGATAGATTGTGAGTCCTTAGTTGAACAACTCATGGTCCCTACCTATGAAATCCCCAAGTATGAGGTTGTGTGTGATATTTTTGGTCTCGATTCCCCATGGTACTAGAAAATTTTTTCTTACCTAACAAAGAAAACCATTCCCCCTAACCTTTCCCACAACCAAAAAAATCCTTAATAAGGCAAGCCTCCTGTTATGCCATCATTGCCAATACACTCTATAGATGTAGTTTGGATGTAACACTCTTATGATGCCCCAACTAAGAAGAAGCACAAACAATATTACTATATGTGTATGAGGGTTTTTGTGGTTCCCATTCTAGTGGTTTAACCTTAGCTAATTTTTTTTATGAGAATTGGGTACTATTATCCCACTATGGAGACCAGTGCCTGCAAATTTGTCCAAAAGTGCAACAAATTTTAAAGACACAATAACCTCATCCATGCGACAACTTAGGAGCTACAACCAATCACTTCATTGTGGTTTTTCTCGCAATGAGGGCTTGATCTCATTGTCATGATTCATCCACTATCCTCTGATAATCATCAATACATCATTACAACCACTGAGTATTTCACAAAGTGGATCGAGTTAATTCCAATGACCTATGTCACCAACAAACAAATTTCCAAGTTTATCTTGAATTATATCAAAATACGATATGGTTTCCTACAAGTCATTATCATAGATAATGACACTCCATTAAAAAATAAACAAGTGGATGCAATTTGTGCCAAATTCCACATCAAGCATTTCTATTCCTCATGCTACTACCCGCAAAGTAATAGCCAAGAAGAGTTTAAAAAAAAAAACCATTATGAAAATTCTCAAAAAGATAGTCAATGACGTTGGCCAAGATTGAAACATAAAGTTAAATCCCTCCCTACTGGCATATCTCACCAATTTATATACACCCACATGATCCACTCCATAATCACTTGTCTATGGTACCAAATCCATCTTGTAAATTGAGGTTGAGCTCCCGTCACTGCCAGTATACCTTTAGAATGTCATTTATGATAAGGAATACCATGTATCTAGACTAAAAGAGGTATAATTTATTGATGAGAGAAGAAAAAAATGCATTGACACATTTGTAGGAATATTAGCAATGCCTCCACAAGGGCTACAATAAAAGTTCAGTCTGATCCTTTGAAGTAGGAGACTTGGTACTCATGGAGAATCAAATGGAAAGAAAAAAATTGGCAAGTTTGAACTGAACTGGTTGGGTCTATACATCACCATAAAAGTCTATGGTTCAGGAGCATATCAGATATCTACATCAGAAGGCCAACCTCTATTAGACCCCATCAACAAATTGCATCTGTGAAAGTACTATAAATGACTCTCAAAGTAGACCTATTTGAAAAATGTAAAAAAAAAGAATAGAAAAAATGGTTACCTAAACGAAAACTTGGAAAATGGGCATCTTGTGTTACACAAAATTAGAAATAAAAGATGTTAGAATAATTTAGAATAACTGAGAGGGGGTGAATCAGTTATCCTTAGGTCTAGATGTACCAATTAAACTTTCAAACACTTTAACCAACTTAGATCTACTCAAAAATCCAGTTGGTCTCTATAGTATATAATCAATAACATAAACTTGCAGTCCACTATCCTAAAGTAATAAACTTGTAGAATATCAAACTAGTAATAGTAAAACACATCAAATAACATTCACACAAGTATGACATTATGATTTAATGTGGAAATCCAATATGGAAAAAAATACAAGTAACATGCTACCAATTTTTCACTCTTCTGAAGTGAGCTCTGTGAGGAGTCAACCCTGTTAAAGGTTACAATACACATTGTTAAATGTGACCCCTATCAAAGGATTTAATCACCCTATTAAAAGTGAGCCTTGTTTGAGGACTTAGATCATTCCATTAGAATGTCACCTTGATAAAGGATTTACAATATGACTGTGTTATGCCCTGCATCCCCGTCCCTACATTTTGTGTGCAAAATGTTGGGTTTCCCCTTTTTATTTTATGCTTTTGGCTCTTGCCTTATCTTTTTCCCTTGTTTGTTTGTTCTCCTTCCCTGGGTTTTTTCTCCCGCGGTGTTGGTTTTTCTTTTTGTTTTTTCTCTTGTGTCTCTAGGACCCGGTCTTGGAGTTTGTCATTCTTTGTCCAGGAGCCAAATTCCAGACTCTGGGATTCTTTGCCACGACGTCTTCTTTCCGCAAGGAGATATGGTCGCACAGAATCCCCGGGCCCGGAGTCTGAAGGTCAGCTTGTTCTAGAGTTTATGGAAGGAAAGGTAACTTGATTTTACCCTAGCTATAAATAGAAATCACCTGTCATTTTCACAATTACCGTGATTAAAACACTTAAGCGATTTGAGCAATTTCAGAGCGATATCACAGCAATTTGAGCAGAGTCTAGTGCGAGCTATTTCTGAGTTGTTCTGAACAATTGCGAGTGGTTCCTGATGTTGAGTGGTGATCCTTTAGAGGCACAAGCTATTGCAGAGCATTTGACACCTTGCCTTCCCTTGCCTTTCTCCAGTTTTCAGGTTGGTTTCTCTGTTTCTGTCCGTTTCCTGGCTTTTCATTTTTTGTTGGGTTCGTGTTTCTTTCCGTCTTGTGTTTTGTTTCTGCATTTCTTTGTCTGGTTTTCCACCCATTGGTGGGTCGGCTCTACCAGAGGGTTGTCCACCCTCTGTGTAGATGTAATATACTCTGTAGATAGTGTATATGCTTGTACATTTTCCAGTTTCATGTAAATAGCAGCTCTGTGTTTTTTATATATGTATATTGATGTATATCCTTCCATTCTGCATGTATCTACCTTTTGGCCCCAATGTATATATGTTGTGTATGTTGTATATTTTATGTATATCTACCTAGTTTCAGAACAAGCTCATCGTGTTTCCTTTTTTCTCATTCCCAAATTCACAAGCTCATTCCAGGCAGGATACCACCTGGTTGAAACTCGGCTCTCGGCTGGTTTCAACCAGATGGTTTTCTCTCTCCTCATAAACCACTCTTAATGACTGTCCCATTTACGTCCCATGTATGCATTCAAAACTATCCAAGTGGCCTCTTCTATTCATGCATTCGGACAGTTGGCTCCGTCACCGTAGCCATAACTTCCATTTATTGCATAGCCACGTGACGTCCACGTGGGACTAATAGCTCACTTTTTGCGCGCAACCTCTAACGGTTAGTTTTCCAGACTTCGGGTCTCTTTTGCTCACCCAACCCACATCTTTATTTTGCTAAGTATGGTGAGACCCCCGGGCCCGGATATTGGTTAAATTTCCAAGTTTGCAAAATATATATACTTTCTGGGATTTTTGAAGTAAACTAACTTTTCAGGGAAAACAAGCACCGCGGTGGTAAGATCTCCAGATCCCAGAGTATTATTTATCTATACATTTTGATGGTTGCCTTACCTTGCAGGTTTCCAGAGCAATATACTTCCATCATGTCTGAGGCTTCTACATCTTCACCACCCGGGAGTCTGAAACTTCCTTCCGCGGCGGTCACCAGGGAAGCCGTAAAATCCAAAATGGAGAGGGCATTGGAAAAATTGCCCCTCAGTATGAAATACATGAAAGATAACGTCATTGTGGGATTGAATATTGATTCCAAAGTAAAATTCATTACCGACACTAGTGTCAGGATGTGGGCCAAAATGCAGGCCTTGGTGAAAATAATGTACATTCAACGGCAGGCTGGGGATCCACTGGCGATCAACATCAGGGATTCTGGGATCCTCAAGGCCACCTATTTTCCATGCTTAGTGCAGTCTCCAGAGTTAATCCTCACACTTGCAGCACATTACAACTCTTCTATCTGGGCCATCATGCTCGCAGCCGTGAAACCCACTGGGTATCCTACCCCTATGGTGTCTCTCGATGCCGCTACTTTCCAGATGGGCTTGGGGATCCCTCAATTTGACAAACCAGCTATGGTTACTAGAGAAGATGCCTTAGTGCAGTTCAAATAGTTGGAGGAAGAAGCCTGGATATACATGAATAACCACTGGCTCAAGACCCCAAAGAGGGATCCCAAGAGAATGAAGCTAGAACTCCCCTGGTCAGAATTTAAGGAAAGTATCCAGATGGGGATAATAGCACTATCCCGGGTGTTCAAGAAACCCCATGCCTAAGAATTCTCAACATGGATGTACTATTGTCTGCTTGGCATCTCCACCAAGGGAGAATGTTTTGATTGGGCCACCATCATCTCCAACCATGTAGATTCTCAATTTCTACAGGTGGTCCAAAAGTGGAAGTTTCATATGACTTCTTATGTTCTCTAGGCCCTGGTGCAATAACAGCCTACCACCAATGGATTAATTACAATGGGTGTACTTAGGATTGGCCCGGGTCAAAAGGCTCCCTGGGACTATTTCCCACAAATCCAATGGGAGGCCAGTTTCCCTAGTTTCTGTCGGGTGAATGATGCCTTTATCTATTACAACCTACTCACACCTACCCAGGATGCAGGATACCACCTCTCCACAGAGGCAATGAATCTAGTCAGAAGTTACAACCATTACTATATATAGTTCCAACAACATACATACATAAGAGTGACCAGTTTCTCCAGGAAACCTTACTTGTTACCCAAGCATTGTGGGAACAAGATAATTCTTTTAGAATATTGTAGACAAATAATGGAGCTTCATGCCTTCTATGCCTTGAAGAAGGTAACAAACATCCCATTTCCAATTATTTGTTGGAATTACTCATGCAGTCTGGTCACGGCTAAGGAAGCAGACAACAAGCTCAAAAGCTATAACTTAGCAGAATTCTACTTGGCGTGGAAGAATTTTGATCCGCACGACAAAATTGCGTCGGCACTTCCCCGGGCATTAGAGCCCCACCAATAGAACATGAAAGAAGTTTGGGAAGATTACCAAGATGACATGGAAGTGCGGAGCTAGCATTACGTCTAGATGACCATAGGAATGATGGAAAGATTAAAGCTCCAGAGATTTCCAGATGACTTCTCGGACTCCGGATCCACAATAGATCCCTAATACAAAGCAAAGGGGATTGATAAGTTGGCCCTCCCACTAGTGGAATGGAATGCCCTAGAGGGGCCCACCATTGAAGAGTTCACCCGCAACATGGTCGAAGGCAGCCATGCCTACTTTAAGAAGGTGTGCCCCGGGAGTGTCCGTAAGGCTGTCCAGCCAGTGTTAAAGTTAACCCCAGGAGCCAAAAATTTTTAACAGTGAGAAGATAGGGGAAAATAAATAATGCAAACTCCAATTGAGAAAGAGGTCCCCATAAAGGAACAACTAAAATAGTCGCTGGCGGCTTCCCAGTAGATGAAAGATAGAATAATCACATAGTTGGCAACTCCGGTGCTCATGGCCGGACCCATCCATCTGCCTTCTTCCCAGTAGATCTAGAGGAAGAAAAGGCTTAATTCAAAGCCTAAAAAGGAGCGAGAGCTGGGGATGCCTCAGATCCCACAAGTTGAAATCCTTTCTTCCGACTCCCCAGAGCCGGAGAGGGAACCGGAGCCCACCGATGTCCCAGAAAATCCTCCCCCTCAGGATGAATTTGACGATGTTTTTACAATTGACAAGTTTAAAAATTTGCAGGGGGACATTGAGCAGATAGAGGCTGAAGCCCCAGAGCAGAAGGAAGCTCCAGAACAGGAACCTGCGCAGGAGCAGGAAGAACAGATGGAAGAAGAAAATGAGGTGGAACAAGAGATTGCCTCCAAAGTCCTAGAGATACAAGACACAGGAGTGGACCAACAAAAATAAAGTGAGAAAATGGCATTAGCTGGGGGAACTGGACCTTCCAGAGCAACCGTAACCTTAGCCGCTATGTTCCAAGCGCCAGTCCCAGAGGTGACATTTGGGGAGGTAATCACTGTGACTCAAACACTGAATCTTGGCCCCTTACCTCACACATTACCAAAAGATGTAACAATGGAAGAGGACATCCCAACAAAAAGGGCTGAGGAAGGAAAGGAACAACAAGACAAAGAAAAACCTGGGGCGACAAATGAAGACCCAGACATGGCCAAAGATGCAGATGCCGGGGTAGAAGACACAGGTGTCACCGAAAGAAATGTCGCCAGTGAACTAGGAGACATAGGAAAGGAATTGAAGGAGGCTCGTCCTGATGAAGGGGCACAACAAGATATCGGGGAGAAGTCATAGGAACACATTTTGGCTACCAAGCCACCCCTACCACCCCCATGGTTAATAGAAACCCAAAAGAGAAAGGCACCTCCAGCAACACCCCAGGCCCACCTTTCCTTAGTAGAGATGATGGCCCAGGAACAGAACCCACCAAAGGCCAAGAAATCCCATACAGTCCACACCCTTCAGACTGAGCTGGGCAGAGAGATAGTCACAGTGATAGTGACACCTTCCCCAGACACAGACAAAGTGACGGCAGAGGTCGGAGACTATAACATCATAGAGATATCGCTGGGGAAGAGAGGAAAATAGGGTGAGGTAGATATGTTAAAAGAGGCAGCCAGGGAAGTGGAGGCTCGTTATGAAAAGGAAGTTCAAAAGCTCAAGGCAGAAAAAGAGAAAAATGAAAACCTTATGGGGCTACTAACTGAGCTAGCCTGGCCTATCAATGTTATTCCTCTGGAGGCCTCTACATTTGATGCACCACTACCACAGAGTGACATAGACTCATTACAGGCAATGAGAAAGAAGGCCCATGCGGTCGATGAGTGGGTCACCCTGCAGATAGGAAATGTCCGGTGTTTCCTAGTATCCACCCTCCCAGATCTATATGTGGCCTATCATGTGTTACATTAGGCCAAGACCACCATCAGTATATGGGAGGCGGATATTGAAAATTACGAGGCATAGAAAGTTGAGTTAGAAGAGCTCCTCGGCCTCGGAGAGGAAATTTTTTTTGAATCCAAAATTTTGGGGGAGGAGTCATTTAATTTTGTGAGAACCCAGCACTCCAGACTTGACCTCACATTGGGGGTAATCAAGCAACTGGTGGGGACTCTATGGGAGAAAATCAATGTAGTACAATATTCTTTTAATTTATACAAGTCTTTTGTTACGAAGGTTTCTGGAGCTGATCCATTCAACACTGACACTTGCACACTAGAGGAGTACGTCCTGGGGAAGTTTGATGAGCTAATGGAATCAAGGTATCAATCCCCAGAGGGAGTAGATGGCACCCAAATGACAAGAATAGCTCGTATGGTACTTAGTGGCCATGATGCGGAAAAAATGGCTGATGAATTTAAGGGAAATGTTCCGAACCTGGGGGAACAGATTGAGGTGGCTTAGTACTAGCAGGCTGGCCTTAAGGAAATTGATGAAGATGGAATCTCTTGTCTCCTCCAGACCTTCAATGACAATAAGAAATAATAAAGATTCTTCGGGGACTGTGGAAAATCTAATTGTTTTTGTATTCTTTATTCTTTTTGGAATGTAAGTTCCTGGATCCCGGAGTTTTGGATCCTATATTTTGTATTCTTTTAGTGATCTGTGTCCTGGTCCCCAAGGCCGATCGGTCACTTTCAAAGCAGTTAATAAAGGTTGCCAGAAAGTGGGTAGTAGTTAATAAAGGTTGTCAAAGGTTGTCAGAGGGTAGATGACTACATCAAGGCATGTTAGATCGACAAGAGGTTTTTCTGACATGATCCTCCCAAGGCGCTGCTCCAATGTTACACCTGGCACATCGAAGACAGGGCGCCACTTTTCCCATTTATGAGGCATGTAGCCTCGATCCCGAGGGGTTTGATTTTCCTCTTTCTTCTTCTCGGCTTCCTTCTCAAGGTCGATTCTTCTACTTCACTTCTCAATCTTCTCTTTTGACATTACAGGCCTATTCCATCTCTAGGTCTTTTGTAGAGTGGCACAGGTAGTACCGGCCACTGGATAATATATTCTATTGTATAGAATAACATAAGTTAGGGTTGGATGTAAATGTGTATAAATAGTAAGTCTGGTCCCATTCCAAGGGTCGGAAAAATTGATGATTTTGCAGTCCATAGTAATAGAAAAGTAGTATTTTCATTTCAATTGTAGAGCTCAATGCTCCTTAGTCTTTAAAGCTTTCAATAGTTAGATGCTCCCTTGGAGCCACCATTGTAACATGCACCAGTTCTTTCTGGAAGAAATTTTAATGAAGAAGGGAGAGTTCTTGCAATGATGTTGTGGGCATTTTGTCTTCTGGATTGATGGTATTTTATGCTTTGTGTTCTTCATGTCCTTTGCTCTTACACTAAAGTAGATTAACGTCGTTCTTTCCCTTGCTACTGATGAAATATGAACTGATGGTTGTATGTTTCTTCAGTATTTAGTATAGCATGTTAGAGTATTGTTGATATTTTGAATGTTAAGCATAACTATAGGTAGACGAAGTACTTCTAACCCTGCATGATCTTTTTCAATTTATTTGTTAAGTGTAATACTGCTTGGAGGAACCTCACCTATTTGAATCTCCGAAGAGAATGAGTTAAAGAAACCAACTATCCCCCTCGAGAAATAGTCACATCTGCCAACTGAGCCCCGCACCATTGAGACCCAACCCTTAGGTGCTTGGAGGCCCGGGGAATCTCATTTTCCCAGATAACCTTTGCAGGCGAAGTTGGCCGGTACCCCGATACCCAGTGACAACTTACATCTGTTGGCAGACCCAGTCACCTAATTCCCATCAACAAAAATTGGCGCTAGAAGGAGGGCATGAACTTGTCCCCCTCTCAAGATTCTGATTTTACACCTCCTGAGGGTTCCCCAAGCTATAGTTTTAAGAGTCAAGCCTTCAGCGGGATTAGGTCTTTCTCCGCAGAAAAATTTGAAAGAATCCTTAGGTCAGCCCCAAACCCCAGAAGATTTGTCAAACTCGAGCATTCTGCTCAAAAGAAATGGACCCCAAAAACCACACCAACCACTATTTTTTGGGGGTCTAGTATACCTCAAAATATCCAAACTTCTCATAAAATCCTAGGAATTAGCGCTCAACCCGCTCAAAATATAGTTCCCCAAATGGCTACATACTTCGGTAACACTGGGTCTCTTATGGGAACTTTTCTGGGCGCAGCCAATGATTTATCCTCGCACCTAGAGAAGATTTGCCCACAATATGAGAACTTAGGCTCATGAACCGTAGAAGAACACTTATAGGCATACAAATATGCCATGAACCAACACCGGATCCAACATGAAGATGTTGTGACCTGGATGTTTCCCCTATCCCTGGGACAGGGCGAACTGAACTGGTACCTCAACCTTCCCGCCAACTCCATCAATAGTTGGCAGGACATGGAGGATGCCTTCTTGGTTGCCTTTTATGTACATGTGGAACCAGCTTGGTCCCACAGCCAGTTCATTTCCATCAGAAAGAAACCCAATAAACCCCTTGCAGAATTCAATCATCGGTTCCAACGCACCTTGAATCGGTACATGGGCCCTTTCATTCCATCCCTTGAAGTAACCATATAGACCTATCTCAACATGATGGACCCCTTCATTGCCACTCTCCTCTAGAGAACAACCATTGCGGGTGACTGGGACACTTTGGCAAAGGTTTACAACCTAGCCTTAGAACCTTTCCGTGGCCTCAACAAATCCCTGGGTGGGATTGGGCAGAGCACGCCCTTCAACATGATCCCTGGTGGAATTGCATACACCGGGGGATATAGCCCATATCTGGCAATGGGTGCCCCCACGATGGCAATGAATCCCCCACCCCCACTGATAGACCAGTAGGCCTGGTATGTTTACCCATCAAAAACTCAAGCAATACCAGGTCTGGAAGTATTCCCTTGGAACCAGCCGCAGCAGGCACAACAACCTCAGACACAACCACTCAGAGTGCCTTTCTTTCGGTCATTGCACGGCTGGAGGATTGCCGACCTTGAATCTGGCGAATATTGCTGCCTTCTCAGGAAACTAAAAACAACAACCGTCACATTGTGTTGCAAACACTCAGTTGAACGCCGAGGTTGAATCCCTTCGGTGAATGCTATCCACCCTAATTGTAGACATGGGTCAGCTGAAGGCAGGGTCCTACGCACCCAAAAATTCCAATTCCCAAAGAGGAAATATTTTCTCCGGCCAACGAAACAACAATGTCGGGGGAAGAAACTTCAATAACGGGCCTCGACCCAACCAACAACAATGGAACAATAACATGAATACTATAGGCCCACCTCTGAACCAAAATTCCAATCAAAGTGGTGTTGGACCATCACATTTCACACCAGTCACAGACTTCCAGCCCCTGACCAATTGGTGTAGATTGCATGACACAGGCTCCCACAATGAGGTAAACTATGCCATGCTGGAGAAGGTCATCATAATCTCCTAGCTGGACAGACAACAATCGCATGATGCTACTCCCCCAGAACCTCCTGTGCAAGATTCAACTCACGTTACATTCACCTGTGAGACTATCTTCTTTGGATCCCCTGGAGAAGATGAAGAATAATCTGAATTACAGGGATTCTTTGATGAATAATTTATGGCCTTTGAGGCTAATGCCTTCACCAACCCGTGGGGTCCTTACAATACTTAGAGCCAGGCCAATAAAGGACCAGTTTACATGCCAACACCTCCTACAAAGGACACTCCTCCCTGGGATAATACAACTGACTGGCCCGTCCCTCTAAAAAGTTCTAGCTCTAACCAAGCGAAGGACCCGATCAAGGGAAACCACCAATTCCTAGGAGGAAGATTCGACATCACAAAGGCATTAGAAAAAACTACCACCTCCATGACCTTGATGGAGGTTTTTCTGAACTATCCCAAGTAGAAGAAGTCTCTTTTGAAGCTCTTGGGAAACTCAGAAGTTGTGAGTCACCCGCCCAAGACTGTCTCTTTTAAGGACGCCAATGCGGCTATCTTCCGGGGAAACAATGAAGATCCTCCCTTCCTACTAGGCCTAAATATCCAAGGAAAAAACATACACAACTACCTAGTAGACTCCGGAGCTTTGGGAAACATTATGCCCCTGTCCATATGACAGAAGCTTGGATTCTGACCCACCCCATCTAATGGCGCAGTGATTCAACTGGATAAAACTACTATGAAAATGGTGGGAGAATTGAAGAATGTCTGGATACAACTCATCCAAGACCCCAGGATAGCCAGCATAATTGATATCCAAGTGGTGGACATCCTAGAGACTTATGGGATGTTATTAAGTCAGAATTGGTCTAAGTCCTTGAATGGATATTTTTTGACTGAGTTCTCCCACTTATGGCTCCCCTGGGAAGGAGAATTAAACAAGATCTAGGTTGAGAGTGAGCCCCGGATGAAGAAGGACCTTAACGAAGTTGAGAGGGTTAATGAGGTCTTCTTCTCTGAGACTTCCCCTAGGGTGTACCGACCCTTTGAAATCTTAACATTCGATTTCACCCCCGGGGAGGATCCCTTAGTTCTGCAGAAAACCCAGGACCTAGAAGAAAAGTTGAGGGTTGAGGTTGAATCTCAAGGCACCGCAGCGACCCTCGCTACACTCTTATCTAACTCTTGGTGCCAAGTACACTATTAGAAATATTCAAAGCTAGAGTGTGAGCCTTTCCTTTTTGTCACTACCTGACACATCAACGCCTTACAAAACAAAGAACATACAGTTGATTCCCCAGAACCTAGTATTCCTACTGAAAGCACTTCTTCGGTGTAATTTTCCTGAGGATCTCAATTCCAAACCCCTCCAGAGGCAAACCTCACCCATGCGCCAACAGTGCAAGAGGAAGCTCCTCCCAAGTCTCCCAAAGGCAATCCAAAGACTGCTCCATCTCCCCAGCTCTAGATTATGAGTGACGATCTATGGACCCTTAAGTTCGACAAGTCCCAATCCAAACAAGGCTATGGGGCTAGAGTAGAATTAATCAACCCGTGAGGGAAATCCTTCCTCGCATCCTACAGGCTATAGTTCAACTGCACAAACAATGTTATGGAGTATAAGGCTTTGATCCTAGGACTCCTATTTTCATTAAGGAAAAGAATCACCTACCTCCAGGTTCTGGGTGATTCAGAGTTGATTGTCAAACAGGTCCAGAGTCAATATACATGCCACAAAAAAAGACTAGCTGCATACCATAATCGGGCTTGGAGCCTTATTGAAGATTTTGATGCCTTCGACATTGATCTTATTCCCCAGTGAAGGAACTATGTCCTAGATGCCCTTGCTATTTTTTCCAGCATACTTGAGCCCATGGCCGGCTCATGACTCCAGAGATTCTTTGTTGAGATGATCCCCACCCCGTCCATTTTAGATAATGTCACCCACTTTCAGGTTTTTGAGGAAGATCAGCATATCTTGGCCTTCATGACCAACATTGGTGTCTTTGAGGACCAACTAATTGAGGAACAAGACCATGATGATACTAGGTAGGGTGACAAAGAGGATGGGATCATGGACCTACCCACTAACACCATCCCAAAGGAGATGGTCACGCTGGAATGTATCTTTGACTCAGACCCTCAGGGCCGGAAAAAGATGTCATCCTCCTCTGAGGGAGAAAAATTTAAGAAAGTAAACATCGGCTAGCCCAATGAAGAAAAGATGATACACATTGGTACCTCTTGCTCCCCTGAGGAGAAGGAGAAGATTCTCATGGTTCTCTGAGAATACATAGATGTGATCGCATGGGGATATGAGGATTTGAAAACATACGACACATCCATTATGACTCATACCATTCCCCTGAAACCTAATGCTAAGCCTTTTTGGCAAAAGCAATGACCAGTCAATCCACTGATTGAGCCTCTGATTTGTGAAGAGGTGGAGAAATTGCTGTCAGCCCAGATAATCTTTCCAATCTGGCACACTACGTGGGTTGCCAATTTGGTCCCTGTTAGAAAGAACAGCGGTGACATTCGCCTTTGCGTGGATTTCTAAAATTTGAATAGAGCCTCCAAGAAGGATAATCACCCTCTCCCCTCATTGGATGAGGTGTTGAAAATAGTGAATGGATCCCAGATGATGTCCTTCTTGGATGGGTAGTCTGGATACAACCAAGTCATGGTTAAATACGAAGATAGAGAGAAAATGACATTCACTACCAAGTGGGAAATGTTTCCATATAGGAGAATGCCCTTTGGCTTGATTAATGTAGGGGCCACATTTCAAAAGGCTATGGACACCACGTTCAAGGGCCTTGTGAATCGGTGCATAATCATCTACATAGATGATTTGACCGTCTTGTCCTAGGACAGGCGTGACCATTCCACCCACCTCGCCCAGATCTACGAGAGATGTCGCTGGTATGGAATATCCCTCAACCCTAAGAAGTGCATATTCGGGGTCACTAAAGGGAAGTTGCTTGGGCATATTGTCTCCAAGAAGGGTATATCCATTGACCCTGAGAGAGTTGAAGCATTGCTAAATGTACAAATGCCCGACAGTAAGAAAGAGATGCAATCTTTCTTTGGAAAGATCAACTTTGTCTGGCAGTTCATCACTGGATTCACCGAGATAGTCAAACCACTCAATGAAATGATGAAAAAGGATACCAAAATTGAGTGAAGTCCTGAGGTAAAGTAGGTATTCGCCCAAATTAAACAAATGATAATGGAGGCACCCGTCCTGGCTAGTCCGGACTACTCCTTCCTATTTTACATTTACTCCTTTGCCTCGTCGCATTCTGGCATGGCAGTATTGACCCAAAAGGTTGAAGGGGAAGAATGACCAATAGCTTTCAAGAGCTCCCCCTTTAAGAATGCCGAAGTCTGGTATTAATCATTGGAAAAGCAGGCCTTTTCTCCTGTTTGCACTGTAAAGAAATTCAGACATTATATTCTTCGGAGAACGGTGCATGCTATCATCCCAGACCAAGCTGTGAAATCTTTGCTGATGCAGAGTGAACTGGGTGAAAGACAGGGGAAATGGATGGCCATCCTCTAGGAATATGACTTGGAAATGCAACCCATGAAGATAGTCCGAGGCCAGGGACTAAGTCAAGCAATGGCAGAAGAGACTCCCCACATAGAATGTCAAACTTACATAGTGGAGTCTATCACTCAAGACCCGTGGTACACCGCTCTGGTGTACTTATTGTTAAAAAATAGATGCCAGAGGGATTACCTCCCAACAAAAACCATTCCATGTGGATGAAAAGCACTCACTTCAAGATCAAAAACTCCACGCTTTACCACAGAAACTATGAGGGAGTATACCTTCGGTGCATTGATAGGGACCAAGCTGCGAAAATGATTGGAGAATTCCATGGGCAGTTTGGGACTGGGCATGGCTCATCCAATGTCATTCCCCATCAAATCCTCTGGGCTGGATACTATTGGCCCTATATATTTAAAGATGTTTACACTCATGTTCAGAGATGCCACACTTGTTAGATTGTGACACATCATGAGTGGAACCTGGCAATGCCTTTACAACCAGTCTTCGAGGCTAGGCCCTTCGCCCAATGGGAATTTGACTTCATCAGAGAAATCAACCCCAACTCATCTACCAACCACTGATACATCTTGACTACAACTAATTACTGCACCCGGTGGTCCGAAGCTATACCTTGCAAAAACAACATGGTAGACGTAGTTATTAAATTCCTGGAAGAAAACATCATCACAAGATTTGGAATGCCCTTTGCTTTAGTATGTGAGAATGGTCCAGCATTTTCTTTGGCACAATTACTTGAATGGACTTACAATCGGAAGATCACTCTAAAGTTTTCCAGCAACTATTACCCCCAGGGGAATGGTGTTGTTGAATCGACGAACAAAAATCTACTTAAAGTGATCAAACACCTGCTAGAACAGAATCCCCAGGATTGGCACCAAAAGTTGAGATTCACCCTCTAGGAAGATCACATTTGAATTAAGGCCACCCTAAGAACATCCCCATTCCATCTGGTTTATGGCCAGAACCCAGTGTTTCCAATCAACTTACAGATCCCAGTTTTGTAGTTTATGCAAGAATTTAGCAATTGGGATAATATCATGGAGTTTTGGCTCCTAAACCTAGTGCAGATGGAAGAACAACAAGAGGCAACCCTTGAACATTTCACACATCATCAAGTAGTGGTAAAATGATGGTTTGACCAAAGAGCCCAATACAAGGCCTTTCAAATTTTGGACTTGGTCTTGCTGTGGGACAAGGCCTAGGAAAAGAAAGACAAGCACACCAAGTTTCAACGGCTCAGGTTCGGACCATACCTAATCTCAGAGATCTACAGGGAAAATACCTATTGCCTTAGCACCATGACTAGAGAACCTGTCCCATTGCCTGTCAATGGACAGTTTCTCAAATATTATTTTGAATAAGGTTGGTTTGCCCAAAGTTGCATTTTATGTAAATTTCCCTTGCCTGTAAATATTTCTTTCCTGGTGCCTTGTTGGGAGGTACCTTTCCTTGTAAATAGTCTTGCTGGTCATCCTCTAGGACTGCCCTTTTTCTTTTTTTGTTTTTTTTCTTTCCTTATCTTCTTTTCGGGTCCCAACGTTTTGCTCTCCCTCTTGTGAGGATTGGAATGCTTCACATAACATCTGGTCTCTGGGATGTTGTCTTTAACATGGTGAACTTAAGAATCTATTGTTAACATAATGGAATTGGTCCAGTCTCAAGAGTTATTTTGCAAGTTTGGTAGTACATTATGAGTAATCTTCATCGGTTTTATCTCTGGAAGTCTGGTAATCAGTGAAATAAAAATAGGGGACAAGTAATCAGACACGAGGGTAGATCGGTTGCACTAGTTGGTTGACCCAAGTCTGAACTTTTAAATGATTCTTTTTGGGTCCAGAGTTTTTCTCCCCCATTCAACACATTAAGGTGGGTGGAAGGGTGAAAGAGGTATTGCCATTAAAATTAGCTAAGCTTAAGCTTGATGGTGAAAGAAGTATTGCCCTCCCACCCAGAAACATACAAAATAACAAGAAAAAGAAATGGAATGAAACTCCGGTCTCTAGGAGAAACGAGAAAATATGATGACTTCAGGGTTTGATATACTTAGTGCCTCTTCTCTACTTCTCCTAGAGGTCATCAGCTTGGTCTCCTTCTAAAGCACACACTTCACCAGTGATGAAAAGATCATGGAATAAATCACGTATGGCCGGATTTTCTCAGACATGTTACTCTTTACGAGTAAGATACTTGGAGTAACAATTTGTTTCAGTTTTTGCTAGCCAGAGATTCTGTAGTTCTTGACTGCACTAAGGCATTCATCCTAGATAGTCTCCATTTGTTATGCCCTGCAACCCCGTCCCTACATTTTGTGTGCAAAATGTTGGGTCCCCCCTTTTTGTTTTCTACTTTTGGCTCTTTCCTTGTCTTTTTCCCTTGTTTATTTGTTCTCCTTCCCTGGGTTTTTTCTCTCGCAGTGTTGATTTTTCTTTTTGTTTTGTCTCTTGTGTCTCTGGGACCCAATCCTGGAGTTTTTCGTTCTTTGTCCAGGAGCCGAATTCTAGACTATGGGATTCTTTACCACAATGTCTTCTTTCTGCAAGGAGATATGGTCACACAGAATCTCCGGGCCCAGAGTCCGGAGGTTGGCTTGTTCCAAATTTTTTAGAAGGAAAGGTAACTTGCTTTTACCCCAGCTATAAATAGAAATCACCTGTCATTTTCATAATTACCGCAATTAAAACACTTAAGCGATTTGAGCGATTTCAAATTGATATCACAAGAATTTGAGTAGAGTCTAGTGCGAGCTATTTCTGAGTTGTTTTGAACAATTGTGAGTGGTTCCTAGTGTTGAGTGGTGATCCTTTGGAGGCACAAGCTATTGCAGAGTGTTTGACACCTTGCCTTCCCTTTCCTTTCTCCAGTTTTTAGGTTGGTTTCTCTGTTTCTCTTTGTTTCCTGGCTTTTCATTTTTTGTTGGGTTTGTGTTTCTTTCCGTCTTGTGTTTTGTTTCTTCGTTTCTTTGTCTGCTTTGCCGCCCATTGGTGGGTTGGCTTTGCCAAAGGGTTGTCTGCCCTCTGTGTAGATGTAATATACTCTGTAGATAGTGTATATGCTTGTACATTTTCCAGTTTCATGTAAATAGCAGCTCTGCATTTTGTATATATGTATATTTGATGTATATTAATGTATATCCTTCCATTCTGTATGTATCTACCTTTCAGCCCTGATGTATATATGTTGCATATGTTGTATATTTCATGTATATCCACCTAGTTTCAGAAAAAGCTCATCATGTTTCCTCTGTTCTCATTCCCAAATTTGCGAGCTCGTTCCAGGAAGGATACCACCTGGTTGAAACTCGGCTCTCGGCTGGTTTCAACCAGGCGGTTTTCTCTCTCCTCATAAACCAGCCTTAATGACTATCCCACTTACGTCCCACATATGCATTCAAAACTATCCAAGTGGCCTCCGCTATTTGTATGTTGGGACAGTTGGCTCCGTCGTCGTAGCCATAACTTCCATTTATTGCATAGCCACATAACGTCCACGTGGGTCTGACAGCTTGCTTTTCACGCGCAACCTCTAATGGTTAGTTTTCTGGGCTTTGGGACTCTTTCCCTCACCAAACCCATGTGTTGATTTTGCTAAGTATGGTGAGACCCCTAGGCCCAAATATTGGTTAAATTTCCAAGTTTGCAAAATAGATATACTTTCCGGGATTTTTGAACTAAACTAACTTTTCAGGGAAAATAAGCGCCACGGTGGTAAGATCTTTGGATCATGGAGTATTATTTATCTATACATTCTAATGGTTGCCTTACCTTGCATGTTTCCAGAGCAATATACTTCCATCATGTCTGAGGCTTCTGCATCTTCACCACCCAGGAGTCTGAAACTTCCTTCTGCGACGGTCACCAGGGTAGCCGTAAAATCCAAAATGGAGAGGGCCTTGAAAATTTACCCTAAGTATGAAATACATGAAAGATAACACCGTTGTGGGATCGAAGATCGATTCCAAAGTATAGTTCATTATCGACAGTAGCATCAGGATGTGGGCTAAAATGCAGGCCTTGGTGAAAATAATGTACATTTAGTGGCAGGCTGGGGATTCACTAGAAATCAATGTCGGGGATTCTGGGATCCTCAAGGCCACCTATTTTCCGTGCTCAGTGCAGTCTCCAGAGTTAATCCTCACAGTTGCAGCACATTACAACTCTTCTATCCAGGCCGTCATGCTCACAGCCCCAGAACCCACCGGGTATCCTACCCCTATGGTGTCTCTCAACGCTGCTACTTTCCAGATGGGCTTGGGGATCCCTCAATTTGACAAATCAGTTGTGGTTACCAGAGAAAATGCCTTAGCACAGTTCAAATAGTTGGAGGAAGCAGCCCGGATATACATGAATAACCACTAGCTCAAGACCTCAAAGAGGGATCCCAAGAGAATGAAGCTAGAACTCCCCCCATCAGAATTTAAGGAAAGTATCCAGATGGGGATAATAGCACTATCCTAGGTCTTTGGGAAACCCCATGCCTAAGAATTCTCAGCATGGATGTACTATTTTCTGCTTGGCATCTCCACCAAAGGAGAATATTTTGATTGGGCTAACATCATCTCCAACCATGTAGATTCTCAATTTCTATAGGTGGTCCAAAAGTGGAAGTTTCATATGACTTATTATGTTCTCTGGGCCCTGGAACAACAACGGCCTGCCACCAATAGATTACTTACAATGGGCATACTCAGGATTGGCCCAGGTCAGAAGGCTCCCTAGGACTATTTCCCACAAATCTAATGGGAGGCCAGTTTCCCCAGTTTCTTCCAGGTGAATGATTCCTTTATCTATTACAACCTGCTCACACCTACCTGGGATGCAGGGTACCACCTCTCCACAGAGGTGATGAATCTAGTTAGAAGTTACAACCATTACTATATACAGTTCCAACAACATACATACATTAGAGTGACCGGTTTCTCTGGGAAACCTTACTTGTTACCCAAGCATTGTGGGAACAAGATAATTCTTTTAGAATATTGCAGACAAATAATGGAGCTTCATGCCTTCTACGCCTTGAAGAAGGTAACAAACATCCCATTCCCAATTACTTGTGGGAATTACTCATGCAGTGGCCGCGCCCAAGGAAGTAGACAACGAGCTCAAAAGCTATAACTTAACAGAATTCTACTTGGCGAGAAAGAATTTTGATCCGGACGAAAAAATTGCACCGAAACTTCCCCAGGCATCAGAGCCCCACCAATACCACATGGAAGACTTTTGGGAATATTTCTAGGATGACATGGAAGTTCGGAGCCGGCATTACATCTGAATGACCATGGGAATGATGGAAAGATTAAATCTTTAGAGATTTCCAGATGACTTCTCAGACTCTGGATCCACAATAGATCCCCAATACAAAGCAAAGGGGATTGATAAGTTGGCCCTGCCACCAGTGGACTGTAATTCCTTGGAGGGGCCCACCATTGAAGATTTTACCCACAACGTGGTCGAACGTAGCCATGCCTACTTTAAGAAGGTGTGCCTTGGGAGTGTCCATAGGGCTGCCTAGCCGGTGCCAAAGTTAACCCTGGGAGCCAGAACTTCTTTGTAGAAAGAAGATAGGGGAAAAGGAATAAGGCAGACTCCAATTGAACAAGAGGTCCCCATAAAGGAACAACTAAAATAGTCACTGGCGGCCTCCCAGCAAATGAAAGATAGAATAATCACATGGTTGGCAACTCCAGTGCTCATGGCCGGACCCATCCATTCACCTTCTTCCCCTTCAATAGAAGCACTAATGGTGAGGGAAACAGGGGTAGATCCAGAAGAAGAGCAAGTCTTGAGGGATGCGGGGCCACCTTTGGTCACCAAGAGGAAGAAAAGGCTTAATCTGAAGCCTAAAAAGAAGCGAGAGCTAGGGATGCCTCAGATCCCACAATTTTAAATCCTTTCTTCCGATTCCCCAGCGTTGGAGAGGGAACCAGAGCCCACTGATGTCCCAGCAAATCCTCCCCCTCAGGATGAATTTGACATTCTTTTTACAATCGACGAGTTCTGGAATTTGTAGGGGGAAATTGAGAAGATAGAGGCTGAAGCCTCAGAGTAGGAGGAAACTCTAGAACAGGAACCTACGCAGGAGCAGGTAGAAAAGATGGAAGAAGAAAAGGAGGTGGAACAAGAGATTGCCTCCAAAGTCCTAGAGATAGAGGAAACGGGAGCGGACCAACAAAAGCAAAGTGAACAAATGGCATCAGCTGGGGGAACCAGACCTTTAGGAGCAACTGTAACCTCAGCCACCGTGTTCCAAGCGCCACTCCCAGAGGTGACATTTGGGGAGGTAATCACTACGGCTCAAACACTAAATCTTGGCCCGTTACCTCACCCATTACCAAAAGATGTACCAATGGAAGAGAACATCCCAACAACAGAGGCTGACGAAGAAAAGGAACAACAAGATGAAGAAAACCCCAGGGCAACAAATGAAGACCCAGACATGGCCAAAGATGTAGACGTTGGAGTAGAAGACACAGGTGTCACCGAAAGAAATGTCGCTGGTTAACCACAAGACACAGGAAAGGAATTAGAGGAGGCTCGTCCTGATGAAGGGGCAAAACAAGATATCGGGGAGAAGTCACAGGAACACATTCTAGATACCAAGCCACCCCTAGCACCCCCATGGTTAATAGAAACCTGAAAGAGAAAGGCACCTCCAGCAACACCCTGGGCCCACCTATCCTTAGCAGAGATGATGACCCAGGCATAGAACCCACCAAAGGCCAAGAAAGCCTAGACAATCCACACCCTTCGGACTGAGCCAGGTGGAGAGACAGTCGCAGTGATAGTGACACCTTCCTCAGACGTGAATGAAGTGACGACAAAAGTTAGAGACTATAACATCACAGATATATCACTGGGGAAGAGAGGAAAATAGGGTGAGGGAGATATGTTAAAAGAGGTAGTCAGGGCAGTGGATTCTCATTATGAAAAGGAAGCTCAAAAGCTCAAGGCAGAAAAAGAGAAAAATGCAAACCTTATGGGGCTGCTAACTGAGCTAGCCCGACCTATCAATGTTATTCCTCTGGAGGCCTCTACATCTGATGCACCACTACCGCAGAGGGACATAGACTCATTATGGGCAATGAAAAAGAAGGCACAAGTGGTCGATGAGTGGGTCACCCTGCAGATAGGAAACATCTGGAATTTCCTAGTATCCACCCTCCCAGATCTATACCCAGTCCATCACATGTTACATGAAGCTGAGACCACCGTCAGTATATGGGAGGCGGATATTGAAAATTACGAGGCATTGAAAGTTGAGTTAGAAGAGCTCCTCGGCTTTGGAGAGGAAATTGTTTTCGAATCTAGAATTTTGGGGGAGGAGTCGTTCAATTTGTGAGAACCCAACACTCTAGACTTGACCTCACATTGGGGGTAATCATGCAACTGGTGGGGACTCTACGGGAGAAAATCAATGTAGTACAATATTCTTTTAATTTATACAAGTCTTTTGTCACGAGAATTTTTGGAGCTGATCCATTTAGCACTGACACTTGCACACTAGAGGAGTACATCCTGGGGAAGTTTGATGAGCTAATGAAATCAAGGTATCAATCCCTAGAGGGATTAGATGGTGCCCAAATGATGAGAATAACCCATATGGTACTTAGTGGCCATGATGCAGCAAAACTGGCTGATTAATTTAAGGGAAATGTTCAGGACCTGGGGGAACATATTGAGGTGGCTAAGTACCGGCGGGCTGGCCTTAAGGAAATTGACGAAGATGGAATCTCCCATCTCGTCCAAACCTTCAATGAAAATAAGAAACAATAAAGATTCTTCGGGGACCAGGGAAAACCTAATTGTTTTTGTATTCTTTATTCTTTTTGGAATGTAAGTTCCTGGATCCCAGAGTTCTGGATCCTATAATTTCTATTCTTTTAGTGATCCGTGTCTCGATCCCCAAGGTTGACTGGTCACATTCAAAGCAGTTAATAAAGGTTGCCAGAAAGTGGGTAGCATTTAATAAAGTTTGTCAAAGGTTGTCAGAGGGTAGATGACTACATCAAGGCACATCAGATTGACAAGAGGTTTTTTTGACATGATCCTTGCAAGGCGCCGCTCCAATGTTACACCTGGCACATCGAAGACAATGTGCCACTTTTCCCATTTATGAGGTATGTAGCCTTGATCCCTGGGGGGTCAGTTTTCCTCTTTCTTCTTCTTGGATCCCTTCTCAAGGTCGATTCTTCTACTTCACTTCTCAATCTTTTCTTCTGACATGACAGGCCTATTCCGTCTCTAGGTATTTTATAGAGTGGCGTAGGTAGTACCGGCCACCGGATAATATATTCTATTATATAGTATAACATAAGTTAGGGTTAGATGTAAATGTGTATAAATAGTATGTCTGGCCCCATTCCAAGGGTCGGTGAAATTGATGATTTTGCAGTCCATAGTAATAGAAAAGTAGTATTTTCATTTTAGTTGCAGAGCTCAATGCTCCTTAGTCTTTAAAGATTTCAATAGTTAGATGCTCCCTTGGAGCCACCATTGTAACACGCACCAGTGCTTGCTGGAAGAAATGTTAATGAAGAAGGGAGAGTTCTTGCAATGATGTTGTGGGCATTCTATCTTCTAGATTGATGGTATTTTATGTTTTGTGTTCTTCATGTCCTTTGCTCTAACACTAAAGTAGATTAACACCCTTCTTTTCCTTGCTACTGATGAAATATGAACTGATGGTTGTATGTTTCTTCGGTATTTAGTATAGCGTGTTAGAGTATTATTGATATTTTGAATGTTAAGCATAACTATAGGTAGATGAAGTACTTCTAACCCTATAGGATCTTTTTCAATTTATTTGTTAAGTGTAAGAATGCTTGGAGGAACCTCACCTATTTGAATCTCCAGAGAGAACGAGTTTAAGAATCTAGCTATCCCCCTCAAAAAATAGTCACATCTCCCAACTGAGCCCCGCACCATCAAGACCCGACCCTCAGGTGCTTGGAGGCCTGGGGAATCTCATTTCCCCTGATAACCTTTGTAGGCAAAGTTGGCTGGTACCTCGGTACCCGTTGACAACTTACATCTGCTGGCGGACTCGGTCACCTAAGTCCCGTCAACAGACTGTTAGGTCAACCTTGGTTAAAAGGATTTTGACTGATACAATGGTTAGAAAGTAATAGTAGATTTGATCTAAAACATACAAATATTTTTGAAAATATAGATCCACTTTAGCTCAAATGATAATTCACTTACTAGCCTCCATTGTCATCTCTATCTCTGAGATCTTCTTGGAAATCCATCAAGCAATCACCACTATCCTTGATAAAGGATTTATAATATGACTGTTAAGTCAACTTGGTTAAAAGGATTTTGAATGATACAATGAGGATCACCCTAGATAAACTAAGTGTTTCTTTGGAACTTATGGACTCTTTCAAGTTCCTAGTAGTCTCTAGGAGAAGTTAGTAATAAAGGTTTCATATTGGACACCCTTTTGTAAGACCTAGTCCCAAGATTGGCATTTATAAGCCCTTGGTCAACTATTGGTCAACTAGTGTCCTAAACCTTAAAGATAGGTTATTTTCTTATATTTTAATGTTTTAACATGTTTAGGTCCATAGGAGATCATAACTTATAGTTTTGGACAAAGTTTGGTCACTTTGGATAAAAATTTGCAAAAATATTGCAAAGTTGCTAAAAAGTTGTCAGGCAACTTTTAGCAACATTTTGTAAAAAGTTGTAAATCCATTCCCAAATGGCTAGGTAGTTTTAAAATTAGATGTAACCATTGGGAATTCCTACATAATCCTTTATAGGAAGGTGGTAGGAAAACTAATTGTAATTGGCATTCAAAAATCAATAAAAATCAATAAAAATCAACCATTTTCTTGCAATTTCAAGCAAAAATGAATTGGTACAGATAGGTACAAAAGATTGGGAATGAGAGTCTGACATATTAAGATAGACCTATGAAGTATCTTGCATTTTAATTTTATTTCATGTCCTAATCTTCTGTATATCAAAAGTTATTGTATTTTTACTCCTGCTTCCTGGTTTTTAGGCCCTAAATCAGGGTTTCATTAAACAATTGTACATATTTCTCGATTCCACCATGGGAATCTAATGCCCCTTGGTGGAATCCATGTATTGAAAATGCTCTTTGAAATTATGTAGGCGTGTTTTGATAATATGCAGGGAGATGGGTGTAGCCTAATGCCCCAGGTGTACAAGACCATGTGTGCACCTCTATGCGTTTGAGTACAGTCCACATAACTCACCATTGGGGACTCACAAAGACCTAAATTTTGGTGTGTTAAGTCCTTGTGTATTCCCTCACATGATCCAAGTGTTATATTGGGCTTTTTTTTAAACAAAAGTGGCACTTGTAGTGTAATTGGAGACCTAATTAGGCCTAATTGCTTTGACAAATCTGTGTGTCATTTTGTTTTCCTTTCACTTCCAAGTCTTGGTGCTTTAGTAGTGTATAGTCATAAAATGGAAGCACTTCCATTACAGACTGGTTTATCCTTTCGATTAAGTTTTTTTGGGTCATGTTAAGCACCTTGAATGGGTCTCTGACTTGGATTTGGCTTTCTCCCCTATTCTGCCACATTTCCCACTTTTCTCTGGCCTGTTTCTGGCATCCTAAACTGCAAACTGCGACTTTTGACCTCAAGGTCAAAATTGACCTTTCTGGGTCAAGGTTGAACTTGACCTTGACATAGGTCAAGGTTGACCTCAAACCTAACCTAGGTCAAAATCAACCTCGATTCTGACCCAAGGTCCAGATTTCATATTTCTAGGGTTTCGGGATGTCAGGCTTCGGAAAGGTGTAATTCCCGCTTTTGGGTCGGTTGTTTCGGTCTTCGGAGAAATGAATCTTGAAATTATATTTAATATAGTTCCAATTCTAGGGATATAGGTCTAATTGTAATTTAATTCTCCTATGTAGGCCTCTCTAGAAGATTGTGCCCTAGATTCATATATAAGTAAGCCTTCTCCTCTCATTTTCTCTAAGACACAAGAAGCAATTTCATCCATACAAAATCTATGCATGATATATTGAAGAAAAAATCTAATCTAAAGAATTAAAGCATTAAAATACATTCAATCATTCAATTCATCAAGGAGATCCATTGGTAGCCATTGAAGGATTCACGCTCTCTGGAGCCCTCTTGTTGAAGATTTCTCCATCCACATTCCTCCAAGCCTCTTCCTATTCCAAGACCCATTCAAGATTGGTGTTGAAGATCTACAGGAAATTGATTTGAGACATCCTACATCTGAAATTCTACATTCTAAATCCATTTGGTGCATACATGCTTGTGGATCCACGGATTCAAATCCACCACAAGGGTTTCTATACAAGCAAGGTGAATTTGTTTATTTACTTTGTTTACTTATGGAATTTCAATTATACTTTGAGGTTAATTCCAAAACTGGGGTTTGACCAAGGAAAACACCTCCCTCCAACAAAAAAACCATTTTTCTTGTAGGGACATGTTTAGAACAATGAATTGGAGTGCAGAATTGGATACCCTTTTCGGCAAACTACCAGGATCCAAAAATAGATTTTCTGTCAGAGATTTTGGGTCAGAATCAACATTCTGGTCTGGGTCAAAATTGGAGATTTTGGGTCAGAATAAAAAATTGTGGGTCAAAGATGAAATTCATTTCTGGGTCAGAATCAATATTTTGTTCTAGGTCAGAATCAGAAATTTTGTGTCAAAGGTGACATTCATTTTTGGGTCAAAATCAGAACCGAGCTAGATCGGAAAAATATTTCTGGGTTTTCTTTGTCTCTGCATTTCTATTCCAGATTTGGTTGTAGATTTTCCAGAAACTCAGTGTAGACACACAAAAACAACATTCTTTAGATCTATAGCATTTTGAGGTTAGTACTTGTCTTCGATTCATTTCAATTAAAGTTTTCAATCTTCCTAAATCTATCACACATTCTCTTCTATAAAATAGAATCTAAGGTCTTCCTCTTTATTCTCATTTCCAATCGATTGATTCATTTATGCATTGAACCTTCCTTTGGGGTTAATCAATTTGGATCCTTCCTTTGTGTATTTAAGGTTAGAAGGAACATCTTATCTTTCTTACACATAACAATCAACCGTTCACATACACATCATCAACACCCATTTTTATCCTTTACATTTTGGTGAACCCACAATAGACAACTCTTTCTTTTTTGATGTTAGATTTACATTTCTATGTTAGATCTTGCATGCATATTAGATTATCTTTATTTTATGTTCTTGCATTTATATTTCAAAAATTAAAAATTAAAATCTTGTGTTTTCTAAATTAGTTCATTTGCATTGCATTGGTGTATAAGCTTTACCACTTCTAGTCCTACTTATAGTATCCTGGTTAGAAGAAGTCGTAGACTTATGGGTTCCTTTGATCCTGAGTCTTCCTCTCCTTTCCTTAGGATCCTGAATGAAAATTTTACCACCCATGATTCCAATCCTTCTATGGAGCATGACTCTTCTCACTCATCTCATGATGAGGATGATGCTTTAAGAGTTCCTCCTGAACAGGTCCAAAAACTTTACACAGAACTTGATAAAATGGGAAATTGTCTTATTCAAGAAAACCATAATCAAGATTCCATCCAAGCTATAGAGGCTCTTAAGATAGTCCTTTGTGATAGTGATGAAGGTGTTAATCTCTTGCGTGGTATCACTCATCTTGTGCATTTGAATGTTAAACCTTTAGCTCAAGAGGCTCAAGATATAGGATTCAATCCTCTTGTCACTAGTGGGGAACCTTCTTCTATTATTTTACCTAGCATTCCTACTTATACTCCTTAACCCAATCCAAATTTAGCATTCCTACATGTGACATGGGTATTCCTTTATCCTTAGACATTATTCATGCTAATGTCCCTCAGTAGGATGATATACCTCGTCTTGAGAATTACAATGGTAAGGGAGACCCTGTTACTCATGTTAAAACATTTCAAATCCTTTGTAGTGATTATGCTCATGACCATAGGATTTTAGCTAAGTTGTTTTCTATAAATTTTCATGATAAGGCCTTGCAATGGTATTGTTCTTTACCTCCTTATTCTATTGATTCTTTTCCTAAACTTGCTAATACCTTTATCCAACAATTTCAAAATAAATTGGTTCACAAGTTTCCTTAACTAATTTAATGCATTGTAAACAAAACAATAAAGAAAAAGTGACTGATTTTATAGGTAGATTTAAGCAATTGTATGCTCATATTTCTTATCATGTTCCTGATATTGATATTTAGCATATGTTTATTTCAAATTTACAAAAGCATATTAGAGATAAGATTTTTCTTACTGAATTTACCTCGTTTCAACAACTTTGTGCAACACTTCATCATTATCAATTGCAAGTGAGTCAATTTGAGAGAAACACTCTAATGGCTCCTATTCTAGTTGATAAGAATGATGTTGCTCCTAATCCTATTAAGTTTCAGAAACCTAACAACTATGTCAATATCAATAAACAAAAAAATGCAGTCATTGATCAAGTTGTTATTGCATCCAACAATGCCACTTCTGCATCCACTGCTTTCTGTATGAATCATACATTTACTCCTCTCTCTGAATCTTCACATTCTATTATGAGCAGGTTGTTAAGTGATAATATGATTACCTTTCCTCCTATTCGACCTCTTCTCCCTACCACGATGGCATCAAAATCCTTTGATCCTAAAGATTTTTGTCAATACCATTGACAGAATGACCATGATACTAACAAATGTTATTCTCTAAAGCAAAAGGTTCAAGACTTAATCGATTATAATGGTTTATTCATTGATAATTTTGATGGTAATGTGAATAAATCTATCTCTCCTCCTAATCAAAACCTTCAAATCTATACAAATCCTTTACCTACACATGATACTAATACCATCTCTCAACCATCTTCTGTGGATATTATTTATGATTGAAGGATGGATGATCTCAATCACATTGTTAATCATGTGGAGTGTGTTGTTTCATCTCAACCTACTATTCAAGATCCTTTGCCTCCACTTAAACTTCAAGTTCCACCTAAACCTCAGAAACAAACTAAGGATAAACGACCTAGGGAACTCTCAATTACCTTTGATGATTTTGAGACTATTAAGGCTCCCGATGGTCCTCTTTATATTTATGCTAGGATTGCTAAGATACCTATGCATGGTTGTCTTGTTGATCCCACATCTTTAATAAATTTCATTACTAAGGAAAAACTTTTTATGAAAAACCTACAACGTGATTGTTATGATACATTTGATGCATGGATCCAAACTTATAATGGTTTTCTCTATCCTTCACTTGGTTCTATTAACTTGACTATTGAACTTTGTGGTAAAGTTGTAGATACTAACTTCATTGTTGTTCCCACTTCTGATCAATTTCAAGTCAAATTTGGTTTTCCTTGGTTAACTTCCATGCATGTTGTTTCTTCTCCTATTCATAAGTGTATTAAGTTCATTCATAATGGAGAATTGAAAACAATTAATTATAGTTTGTATCAAACTTCTAGGCCTAGAGATTGTGCTAAACTTGATTTCTTTTGGCCTTCATTACCTAATTCATGTCCTCCTCACCCTGATAACCTTTTTCATTCATATCAAGCCTATAAATATCGCAATATTGTTGAGTTAAGCATGCCTCAGATAGATCTTAACCATGGTCTTTTTCCCACTCCTACTATACCTCCTTTATCCATAACTAATAGCTCTATTACTCAACCTCCCAGTGTCACTTCTTAGCCTACTGAGAATCCTACCAATCCTCCTATAGAACCTATGAAGGAACCAGTTGTCATTCCTCCTAGTTCTCAACATGAGTCAAACAAAGCAAAATGTAACAAATCTGCTAATGAACGTCGTAAGAATCATAGGGCTAATGCTAGGGCCCGTGCCTCTATTCTTCAAAATTCTTTACCTTCTTTTGACCAACCTATGCCTGATGTGTTGGGGGAAGTTAATGTTCATAATGTTGTTAAGATGAATGATTATGATGATTCTATTCGCATCTTAGATCCTATTTTAATTAAGCTTGATGAGGAGGACACTCTTGATGATCCTATGGATCCTAGTGATGAATATGAGACCATCAATCTTGATACTGATTTACCTCATATGCTTTCAACTCAATTGATAATTACACCTAGTATCGAACATCATAATTCTCAAGAGGATCCTTGTTTGGAACTAGCTATTATTCCTACTGTGTTGGATATAGTCCCTCTTGAGAGTTTCCCACCTTCCCTAAATGATCTAAACCAAGATAGGGAGAGTAGGCAATGCGCTTGATTGGCTTGTCCTTCATGGTAGCCATTTTTGTGTTTTCTTGTTGTATTGTGCTTCTCCCGTAATGTGTTTGCTAAATGTTTGTTAGATTATTTTATACGACCCTTGTTACTTTGTTGGTGGAAGGTGATAAAGGAATCAAGCACTAATATATTTTGTGTCAATTTTCAACCTTTAATTAGTCAATTTGTCGACCCAGGTGCGTCAAATAATCCACCAATAGTTTTGTCGCTATTTTACTAGTCAAAATTGTGACACATCATTGTTCATGTTGAATGATCTATGCCATTCTTGGTCAAAATTGATCTCTACAATTGACAAGGTTATTCGATGAACTTTTGACCAATGTCGGTTGAAATGTTTGGGCCATCTGACTAGGATTCCAAACCCACGACGCTGAATTTTGACATATAATGGTCGATGTGTAGACCATTGTTGGTGAGGGTTTTGACCAAAGTTAGTTGAAAGTTTAACCAATATGGAATGTTAAAAAAAACACCTGAAGATAAATATCCATATTAATCACCAACAACATCCTGGTCTGTGATTAGTCTAGATATTTATCTTTAGGTATTTGTGTTACTTTGTATACTTTTTTTAGTAATCATCTTGGAATTTTATTTTTTTTAAAATCTTGAGCTTAATATTCTAATTGGAATGCTTCTTAATAATTATCCCTCTTTAACATAAATTTCTTCCTAATGCCTAAAAATGTAGGTTAAAAATGATTAGAAGTGCCATACCATTATATTGCTTCAAGATGGAGTTGTTAGAAGTGCATAACTATTTTGAAGGATTGAAAGCTTCACAACACATAAGCCCTTTCCCATTGAACACTTGTAATTGGCAGTTCAGGTGTTGTACATTTTGGAAGTAAAATTTAACCTCATCACAACCTGAAAAAAGAAGATCCAATTCCTCACTATTTCAAGTCTGAAAAAATGTTCAATATCTATTATGGGAATCCATGTTAATATGAGTCAATCTTCAAGAACAATATTTCATGATTATGTGCTTGCAAGAACCCATCTTTCTTCCTAAGTTCTTGTGAATCACTATTTCTAAAAGATGAGTCATGAAGATTTAATTGATATTTATATACAACTGATTCCCAAACTATGATACTATGTAATGTTGCATTGGAAAAAAATAATAAGTAAAAATCATTTGACAAAATTCTTTATTTCCCATGTATAAAGGCTCACAATACCTCTGCACTATGTTGATTGAAGTTTGCCACAACAAAATAATAATTCCCATCTTCCTTCGCTACATATTCTATCTCCCCATGGCCTGAGAACAAAAACAATATGGATTTGATTTGATTTTCACATACAAAAGGCATAAATACATAGAGCCACCATGCCACATGTTATCAAAAGAACAATTTTCTCTCTATCAGTGAGTATAGTAGCATAGAAGAGGAGGTTGATAACACAACAAAAATTGTTTATAACTTTATAATAATCCATAATATAACATCAAACATCACAATCTTGATAGAACGAAATACGAGGTTTGTGCTTATAATTAACTCCACAATAGCATAGAAGAGGATTTTTTGAACATAACTTATGTAATCAATAAAAAAATGGATTTGGAAGATGTAGAAAAGAGTATTAAATTTCTAATAAATTTCCAAAGGATAAGAAGATGAGGTCCTAAACAACTTTTTTCACAGCATAGAGGAGGAGGTTGCTAAGAGGACCACTTTTGCAATCAATAAAACAATAAATATTGAAAGTGTAATAGTACAGAATAGAAGCGATGGAGGTAAAAAATTGAATAAAAAAAGATGCCAAAAGGATAGTAACATACAAGATAAGGTCCTAAAAAACCTTTGTAGCATCATCAGAGAGAAAGTTGTTAAGAGGAAAAATCTTGCAATCAATAAAGCAATAGAACTTTAAAGTTTCCTAGTATAGAATAGAAGGTATCAAGGTAAATTTGTAATCAAGAAAGATTCCCAACGGATAGTAGCTTACATGAGGAGGTCCTAAACAACTTTTGTTACAACATAGAAGAGGAAGTTGCTAAGAGAACAACTTTTATAATCAATAAAACAAAAAATGTCCTAAGTGTACTAGAATAGAATATGTGGTCTCTAAGGCACCATTTGTATTCAAGCTATATGTTCAAGGAGAGTAGAAATGAAGAGAAGATCCAAACACAATAACTTTTAAGTCAAGAAAATAGATTTGTGATATAGGAAGATTAAAAACATAGAGGAGAATGCAAGGTCTCACTAAAACATAAGATATGAAATTAGACTTCTGAAGCTTGCTTTCAAATTTACAAAGATTTTGGAGCTAACAATCAATGTCCTATATAACAAGGGGCTGAATCATCATATCGCTTATTTTAAGCCTTAGAATCCCTAAGTGAGGATTTGATGTGTCATGTATCCATTCCAGCAAGCTCTCCTCTCCTGTAGATTTAATATATTATTAATTTATTATGCCATCTAGAAAGAAAATACTTTAGTCAGAGTTTGAATTATTTTTAGTTAAGTTTTGAAATCAATCAAAACTCAGTGTTGACATTACCTTTAAGTACAACAAGCAAGAGGTCCAAAAATCCAAATGACTTATCCTCACAACTAAGCCAAAATTTTGAGCCCATGTTCAACCAAACTGCAAATTCTTGTTTCCAATAAGATCCATTTGAAGTGAACAAAATCTCTGAAAATCCTATCCTTGAGAAAATGCAATATCAAGTATCATGTTGTGTGGGAAAAAAATTAAAATTTGCCTCACCATGATTCACCTTGAGTCATGAAATTTGTAAATGGAAGGTTTTTGAATCACCTTTACTTTTTTTTAAATTGAATTTAGTCCTTATATACGAAAAATGGGGAATTATTAGAGATTTTATCATGGAAGGATGTTCCATTTCCCTTTGCTTTCTTGAAGGTCTTTTGAAGCCAAGCATACATGTTCCCTAGCTCCTTGCTTGAAGTTCAATTGTGTGAATTTCTTATTTGAGCCTTGAGCCTTTGCATCATTGTTTCTAAGGGATATTGTAGTGAAGTAATCTTGAAATCCATATGCTTAACAAATAAAGTTCTCATTTCATTTTAGGAGTTAAATGCCAATATTGATGTTGTTGTGGTGCTTGAAAAGAAGCTTTAGGTACCTATTTTGCACTAAGCTTCTTCACATCATTCTTTTTAGTCATACCAAATTTCCAAGTCTTTGGTACAATAAAGCCAGTAACCCATTTGTGAATTTGAAGAAAGAGTACAAGGGAATATTTTGGTAGGAGCAGATAATTATAGTTTTCCAATTTGTTACCCCTCCCAAATACTTCACATTTGTGCAACAATGCTACATTGAGCTCTCAAATAAGGCCAAAGAGAAGATTGGGGAAATAAATCGAGATTTCCTTAAGCTGACAGATGCAATGGTTGCATGGATTAAGGCCTGTTTAGTAAATCTGATTCAAATTTTTTATGTACCCTTTCTAATATGTAGGATTGATTTACTTCTAGTGTAGTTATTTTTAGCAGTCAGATAGGACTGTAAGCACTTTCAGTTAGAATAGTGGAATAATGGAATAAGGTACCATTAAAATTAAGGCATGAACAATCTAGGAAGATCCCACAATTAAGGTGTGACTGTGTAATATCCTCAATCTAGGACTACCACTTTCCTTAGCAAAACATCCTTGTTTCTGTACCTAATACGCTTTTCTACCACTATTGTTTCTATAAAAAAAACACTTACCAGTGCTAATTGTTACTTTTAGATGGACATGTTTAGGTTTGTTTCACATGTTTGACAATAAACTTAGTGCAGATCTATAATTTGACAAAAAATAACATGGACTAAATATTCTGAACACTTATTGTTAATATGATATTAAGACCTATGACCTTACAATCAATCTAGTGCCAGATTAGGAGCAATACTAGATATGAATGCTTGTGGTTGGAATTGCACTTGTGTGCTAAAATGTTGACACACTTCTATGGGTCATTCCATTTAAGGTTTCTCAAGAATGAGGCCTCAAATATCGACTCATAGCTCCCTAGTCACGGAGTGCAAAGGTGTGTGATGAAGGCCCTCAGATTGACCTAGTTATGCCCATGCAAGTACACCATGAAATGAGAGATTCAATGCATGAAAATGAAATCTATTCTATAAAATTGCAATGCATGAAAGGAAATTAATCTAAATGATAACAATGCAAGATTAATCTATAAAAGGAAATATGCAAGCTTAATCTATGGAAAGAAATATGAATCTAATCTAATATGAATCTAATCTACATGAATAGCCATGGATGCAAGAAGAAGACAAGAATAGAGACGTTGCAATATCCAAGCTTGAATGCTCAAATCCTCCTCCAAAATTGCTCTCCAAACCTGCAACATAACAATACTATGAAAAAGATGATATATCAGAATGAGAAGGAGAGGTTTCCTTTTAAAGAGAAATGTACGACAGAGATTAAGAGGCAAAAATCAAAGGCTATGATTAAGAGGCAAAAATCCCACCACTTAGGAAGATGTGTAGAAAAAGGAACTTTTATTTAATTTATTTCTTTTTTCATCAAATAAAGAGCTTTAAGTGGGGATTTTTATTTAATTAAAAGAGGGGTTTTCTTTTAATTAAATAAGATTATTTAATTTAATTAAAAGGGATATTTTAATTAAATGAGATAATATTATTTAATTAAGAGAGATTTTAATTAAATAAGATAAAATTATTTAATTAAAAAGGGGTAAGACCAAACCAATAAGTGTTGAAAAACACTCAATGTCAGGGGTTGTATTGAAAAATACAGTTGGGGTGGCATTGAAAAACACCATTTGGGTGAGATGTCCTAAAGACTAACACATCCAAGAGACCAAAGCTAACACATTTATTTCCCCTAGACAAAGACAAAGACCAATTCCAAACCAAGGCAATAAGGACAAGGCACAATGGAGAAAGTCTAAGTGTCGCAGACACACGCTAAGAAACAGGGGTGCAAAAGCCTCAAGTAGCGCCTGTTCCAGGTTTTCACCACTTGGATTTTATTACAATTTTTTCATTTTTCATTTTTTTCTTCTTTTTTTTTCAAGACTTTTTATAATTTTTTTGAATTTTTGCTACCAAGGCGCCTATTTCTAGGTTTTCACCAAGGCACTCTTTCTATTTTTTTTTATTTTTTTATTTTTTTTATTTTTTTGTATTTTTTGGAACATATAATTTTTTTGAAGATACATCAAAGCATCTATTGCTAGGTTTTCACTAAGATGATCATTTTTTTAGGACATTTTCCAACTTTTTAGAATTTTTTGACACTATATCAGTTTTTAGAATTTTTTCAGGATCAATAATTATGTACAAAGAAAGCCCCTAGACAGAATGGGCATCATGGATAGAACTTCTTCAGGTGCAAGACATTGATAGGATCAGGGAGCTATTATCCCTCTTCTGTAGATAGTAAATAAGCATCTGACCCAAAATTTGTTGTAATAATGTAAGGTCCAAGCCAATTAGGTTCAAATTTGCCCTTTTAATCTCTATGCTATTGATTCTTAGGATTTTCACGTAGGACAAGATCTCCTACTTGGAATTCTCTAGGGTGAACCTTTTTGTTGAAGGCTTTGGACATGCGCTTTTGATAGACCCTCATATGGTCAAATGATGCTTGACATTTTTCATCTAGAATTTCTAACTCTTGAAGTCTCATGGCGCGGTAGTCTTCATCTGTAACTAGACCATGGAGAGAAACTCGAAGTGAAGGAATCTCAACCTCCAAAGGTAACACTGCTTCAAAACCATATGCAAGGGAAAAAGGAGTAGCCCTAGTAAAAGTAAAAATACTCATTCTATAGGCCCACAAAGCCAGATTTATCTGTAAATTCCAATCTCTACCATTCTTACAAACTATTCTATGCAAGATTTTAAGAATGGTCTTGTTTGATGCCTCTTCTTGACCATTTCCTTGCGGGAAGTAAATGGAGGACCAATGTTGTTTAATCTTGAATTTCTTGTAGAGTTGTTTAAGGTCCT
>MU227386.1:1585545-1597250 GCA_018584345.1 Thuja plicata | reverse complement strand
AGGCCCAATGCTGAAATGGCCAATGAGATATAGAAGGAATGAGCTCCCTGCCTGGAGCATGTATCAGGTTACCATGTTTTTGACACTTTTCACATGACTTTGCAAAAGCTACTACATCAATCTGCATTGTGGGCCAATAGTACCCCGCTCTAAGCAACCTTCAGTCCATGGAAAGACCATTGGAGTGCCCCCCATAGATGCCCTTGTGGATGTCAACTAACGCTTGGTCGAATTCTTCCTTTTCTAAGCATCTAAGAAGTGTTCCATCTAGACCCCTCCTATACAAATCACCAGCAATAAGGGAATGGCGAGAGGCATTTTGGGTAAGGTTTTTGCATTCAGATCGGTTAAAGGTTTTAGGTATAATGCCATCACAAAGATATGAATAAATGGCACCATAACGGGATGACTCATGACCAACAAGTGTACAAATGACATGGCTTTCTTGGGAGACAAAGATAGGGTGATGTAGCTCTTCCACCAGGAATTCAAATCTTGATTCATGTTGATCTACCTAAAGGAGTGAAGCAAGTGTAGCCATAGCATCAGTTGATTTGTTTTTTGCTCTAGGGATTCTTTGAAAGTGACAAATGTCAAGTATCGTTTCAAGGAATCAACCATTTTCTTTTAAGGTACCATTTTCTCATGCTTTGTTTGATATTCATCATTAACTTGGTTGATTATCAATTGTGAATCGCCATAGATGTGTAACTCTGTGATTCTCCATTTTGTGGCCATCTTAAGTCCATTTGTTAAAGCTTCATACTCAGCAATGTTGTTTTTACATGTGAACAATAATTTATAAGACTTAGGGATTGTGTTCCCATGAGGAGAAACAAACAACACACCAGCTCCTAAATCATTTTGCATAAAAGATCCATCAAAGAACATCTTCCATGTTCTTTCAGTCATATACATGAGATGCTCATCTAGGAAGTCAACTTGAATAGGTGCATTATCTTGTAATGGGAAATTAGCCAATTGATCTGCTATGGCTTGTCCTTTGATTGCTTTACGCTCAATGTACTCTATGTCAAACTAAGAAAGTATCATCATCCATTTAGCAAGTCTACCTGTGAGGGCAGCCTTACTTAGCAAATATTTGAGTGGATCTATTTTTTCTATGAGGTGTATAGTGTGCATAAGCATGTAATGTCGCAAATTTTGGGAAGCAAACACAACAACAAGGAAATATTTTTCAATGCTAGTGTAATTAACCTCATATGAAAAAAGAGTACGACTAATGTAGTATATTGCTCTTTCTTTCCCATTTTCATCAAGTTGAGCTAGTAATGCCCCCAAGGAAGATTTTGTTGCTAAAATGTATAGAATAAGTGGTTTCCCTGGAATAAGAGGCATTAAAATAGGAGGATTTACCAAGTATCCTTGATTTGATCTATGCTCTTTTAACAATCCTCATTCCAAACACATTTGACTCGTTTATGTATGTTCTTGTTGAAAGGTTGAGCTCTATCTGCCAGTTCTGAAATGAATCTCCTTATAGATTGAAGACGTCCTTAAAGACTCCTCATTTGACTAATGTTTTTAGGAGGTGGCATATCTATGATTGCTTGGAATTTTTCAGGGTCCACCTCTATTCCTTTTGCTGGAATGATGAATCCAATTAGTTTTCCAGAGGTGACCCCAAATACACACATTTTCGTATTTAACCTTACTTGAAATTGTTCCATGCGATCTTGAATGACTTCCAAACCATCTAAGTGTGTATCTCTTTGTTTAGACTTGGCCATGGTATCATCCACATAATCTTCCATGTTTTTATGCATCATGTCATGAAAAATAGTTATCATAGCTCGTTGATAGGTAGCTCCTGTATTTTTTAATCCAAAAGGCATAACGTTCCAATAATAGGTACCCCATGCACAAGTGAATGCAGTCTTTTCTTGATCTTCAAGAGCTATCTTAATCTGATTGTACCCAAAAAAACCATCCATCAAAGAATAAATCTCATAACCCGTAGTCATATCCACTATCATGTCTATATTGGGGAGTGGAAAGTCATCCTTTGGCCATGCTCTATTGAGATCTCTAAAATCTGTGCAAACTCAAATGGATTTGTCATGTTTTGAAACTAGTACAATGTTTGATATCCATTTAGCATAGGCAATAGCTCTTATAAATTTTTCACCAAGGATTTTTTCAATTCAGCTTTGACTAAAAGAGCTATGTGAGGATGCATCTTCCTCAATTTCTGTTTAACTGGTTTGACATTTGGAGCTATAGATAAGTGATGCATGATAAGATTTATGTCCAATCCTGGTATATTTGAATAAGTCCATGCAAAATTGATCTTCTTTCTCTGTAAGAACTTGGTGTAAGCTTCTTTTTCTGTTGGTGAAAAGGACTCAGAAAAGTGTACTATTTGTGGAGCCTCATTTGTACCCAAATTAACTGCTTGTGTTGGCTCAATAAGCACTGGAGATATATCTTGAAAATAGATGGGGAGATGAACAAGTACCTCATCCTTAGGTGCCTCAAAGAGGTTTTCACCCTTGGATATGTCATTTCTTTTTAATTTTTTTGATTCTGACACCGTCACACAGTGGTTTTTGCCATCAGAACACCTATTCTTTTTATTTTCTTTTCTTTTTATCTTGTGACTAAGGTACTTGATGTCTGGCTCTGTCATACTAGTAGCCAGTTCACTGGTGGAAGAGACTACGAGTTCAATGGCATTTAGATAACAAGCTATCACATAATCATTTTGGAATGTTAAAAGCTCAGGTTCTTGATAGCGTTGGAACCAATCATTGAGATCAGGATGAACAAGGGATAAGTCAACGACTGGTTCAAGGTTATAAATATGAATGATATTATCGCTGGTGACTGAAGCGTTAGAGTCCCTCAAGTATCCCTCTAAGCTACCCAAATTAGGATTCATCCTAACAAGCAAAGAATCATCCACTAAGGCCACATGTGGGTTCAAAACCTCTAATCCTACACATGACTCGTTGGCTACCTTGAATTGAGAACTAAAAGTGTGAATAACATCAATATCTCTATCAACTGTGGAGGGCTCAAAAAAAGAGTCCCATTCATACTCATTTGAACTTGTATCTGAAATGTGGCTAGGATTCTTACACCATGAAGGTTTGGGACATCGTGATGTAGAAGGTCCAATTTCATCAAAAGTAGAACTTTTTCCTTCCATTAAATGAACAAGATTCTTTCTTTGATGTTCTCTCAAAGGATCTTCTATATCTGATTCTTGTTCTAAAGTTGCAACTGATGTCTGGGGGACTAAAATATCTGAATCTCCTCAAAGGAGATTAGTGGAAGGGACCCAATCTTCACACATATCTTGTTGATTTGTCAAATTAGGTACATACTCTGGTTCATCATTGCTATCCAACTTTTCAAAGAGAGGATGAGTGTGCTTTTTGTAATTTTAAAATCCTAGTCCAACTGGATTCTTAGAATTGCGTCCAAATTGAGCATGATCAAGAGATTCGGACCTAGCATCCAAATTGTGATTAAGAAGGCCATACCCAGGATAGCCCATCTTTTTGACAAAAGTATACCCTCTTCCATAAGTCTTAGGAGAAGGAGAGAAGTTCTCATTGTGCATATATTTTTCTTTTCTATAGATCCAATCTCTAACAAATGTTTCCTCTTTCTCATTTTGGATCGGCACTGATGATTCTACAAATTTGCCAAATAAAGTCATAGCTAAAGAGGAAGGCTTATTTTCTTTTGAAGGTTTTCCATAAGACCAAGGTGAAATTGGTAATGTTGTGAGGGAGTTGAGTTGATACCCCCCATGCCAAGGTCTATTGACTTAAGCTTGTCTTTACATTCAGCTAAGGTTGCATCAAAGTCATTTGCTTCTCTATTGAGGGGAACATGAGCCCCTGTTAAAATTGAATTAATAGATAAAGTGTTATCCCCAGGTATACAAATCTCTATTCCATTGTAGGGGAACTTAACACATTGATGATAGGTAGATGACACTGCTTGCATATCATGAATCCATGGTCTACCAAGTAATATATTATATGCAAGGGGTCCAGCGTCAACTATTTGAAATACAATGTCTTTTTCAACAAGGCCAATCCTAACAGGAAGGATGGCCAACCCATTGGAACTTCTTTCTGCCTCATCATAGGCTTTGATAGTAATCCTTTTTCTTGTATTTATGACTTTCTCAGAATAACCCAATTCTTTCAAAATACTAAAAGAACAAATATTAATCCCAACACCCCCATCTATCAACACGTGCCTAACATGGGTTCTATGGATCATGACCTCAATATGAATGGAAATATTGTGTGGATGGCTCAAAGATTTATCATCATCTTCTGAAAAGGAAAGGAAATGAGGGGTAGCAATGTGATTAACCATATTATGGAATTGATCAATATCTAAGTTGTTGGGGACATTTGTCATGCGCAAAGCATTCTCAAGGATTTGTTTATGTCTAGGGGACAACTCTAAGAGCTCAAAGATCAAAATCTGAGTGGGAGTTCTTTGTAACTAATCAACAAGATTGTAATTTGTCTTAGGATTAAAAGCTAGTTTCAAGGTGACAGGCTTGGACAACACTTGCTTAGGTTTACTTGATTGGTTTGAATTGGGTCCTCTAATGACAACATGACCTTGACTTTGGGTAACAACATTAAGAGTTTGAGATGACCTTCTAGATTTGGGACCCCTTAGCACCACAACAGGTTCTTTATCAAAAATAGGAGGAGAGCCTTCATCTAGATCATAACCATAATGATCTCTTCCACTCATCATGTTAAAATTTTCTTCCACAAATTCAAGCATGTTGATAGTATTCTCCACATCTGTGTAAGTATAATTGATCTCAGCTTTGCCATTCTTAACTTTAGAGGTCTCCCCATTTTCATATTTGGGTAAAGGTTCCTTGATTGCCTTATGATCGGCATTAGTGTTCAATCCATCTATTGTAAGTTTTCCATTCTCAATGAGATCTTGAATGATATGCTTGAGTTTCCAGCAGTGTTCAACGTCATGTCCAATACCATTATGAAATATGCAATAGGCTTTCTCCTTCCACCAATGTGGTTTAACTTCAGGTATATTAAAATGCACAGCATCTTGAGGATGTGCCAGATTCTTATCAATAAATTTCTTTAAAATTTTCTCATATGACTCACCAAGTTTTGCAAATTGACGTCTTTCACTCTTAAGCTTACCTTGGTGACTTGGCTTAATTTCTTGTTGATTGGATGTATTGAGCTTCATATCTTGAATAGTACTAGATAAATGAAGCACAAGTTGATCTTTAGGTTGGGATGAATCCACAACTCCATCGTTAACCACTTGTTTGTTCCTATTCCAATATTGGTTCTTCCCTTTATCCTTGTTAGAGTTGTTATTGTTTTGACCATTGTTCTTGTTATTTCCATGTTTAGTCAAAATTCCTTGTTCTCTTAAAACATCCTCGATTCTACATGCGGTCTCAACCATGGTGTCAAATAAATCAAAAACCATTTTCTTAACTTCATACCACATTTTGGGGATCAAATTACTAACAAGAATGTCAATCTTTTTATTTTTAGGAATAGTTCTAGAATAGCAAGAGCATTTTCGCCTCCATCTTTGCAAGAAAGTAACAAAGGATTCTCCTTGATTCTGCTTTAAGCTACATAAGTCCAACAAAGTGATAGATCTTGAAAAATTGTATGCAAAGTGTTGAACAAATCTGTGGACAAGCTCTTTGAAAGTCTTCACAGGGGGAGTTATCTTAGTAAACCATTCCATTGCTTGTCCCTTAATACTTCGTGGGAATAACCTCATGATGTATGAATCATCTTGATGGAACTCAAAACTTGTGGTATAAAACTGGTGCACATGATCATGTGGATCTCCACTCCCATCATATTTATCATATTGAGGAATTTCAAACTTTGTAGGAAATTATTTCATGTCAACACTCTTATCAAAATGATTAGGACAAATTGATTCCAATGAGAAAGAATTCTCGGGTGCAGACATTTGGTCTATTGTTCTTTGCATTGCATCAAGCTTCTCCTCTTGGGATGGACCTTGCTTCTTAATATTTCTATCCACATTAAAGTTGTAAGAGACCCTAGCACCCTTGTTGATTAGACTCTCTAGGAACTTATCCTTGTTTTGCTCCACATATTTCTCCACATATTGTTGAAAAAGTGGCTCTTGTTGCATGTGGATAAAGTCTTGGGAGGTGCGATCAAATCTCGAGCTACTACCCCCATATTGTGAACCATAATAAGCATGCTATGAAGGTGGCCTTGAGTTCCTAGGAGGGGTTTGTCTCCTATAATGATCATGTCTAGAAACCCTTCTTCCTCTAGGTCTAGGAGATCGTGATGGTGATCTTGAATGTCTCCTACTTCATGGAGTCCTAGGAGGAGTGGATGGAGGAGAACTATTTCCACCACTAACATGCATATTATTGAATGGATCATTGATTTGTCTAGCCAAGAGCCTATCTCACTCCTCTTGAAAGGCATTCCTTTCCATTTCTATCAAAGTTTGTTTCTCAATCTCTAGGCATCTAATTTGTTCTTCCTTATGAGCTTGTTCATCTTGAAATGATTTCTTTTCATGCTCAATCCTCTTGAGTCTGTCACTCATGTAATTGGTAGGTGAGCTTGGTCTTGAATTTTAAAACAAGTTGTTGGTATAAGTTGTATTTATGTGAGCATCATAAGGTTCTCCATGTCGGTTTTCATGTTGTGATTGGTTATCTTGATAAGCATGTCTCTTACCTCTCTCTCTCAGTCCTTTGGTGTGCATCTAAATATCTTGTTGAAATAAGGGGTGAGGCTGGTCTACTGTTATGAGAGGAACCACTGAATGAAATAACATCTCTACTCTTTGCAAACATATCATCATAATGTTTGTCCCTGGCTTCCTTCTCTCTACGAGTCATTGTGTAACTCATATCCACAGAAGAGTGAGTAGATGCTAAGGGGATACCCAACTCACTAAGGTGACTCTTGGAATCAAACCACACTTCTAAATTATTCCTAGGTGATTGATCAACTATGGTTTCTTTTTCCCTTATGTTTTTGGCGAGTTTGAACTAGGGGTAATTGGTTAAAAACCACTTGAGGTCATTTTACTTGATTTACTTGATATCTTGTTGTAACTGGCATGAAATAAAAGGTACTAGCTAATAGGATTACCCTAAGAAACATTGGTACCAAACTAGGATAAAAAAGGCACTAACTTGTCCAAAAAGAAGTGATAAGATAGAATATTGCAAAGGGGCGTAAGCCAACACTGCCACAGTGGTGCCCAATAAATTCAGGTGAATACCCTAGCACATATGGATCATGAGGATGGTCTTACCCAAATTAATTAAGGTTTGAAATTGAAATTGTATGAAAGTGGATGGACAAGAGACTACCAAAACTCTCCAAGTGTGTTATCAAAGAATCTAAAGGTTTATCTTTTCAACAAGGATGATTTCTAGCTCACCAAGCGCCAAGCAAGGTCACTTGTGAAACCAAATATTGCTAATGAAAGAGGTAAAAATGAAAGAATCCAAAGTTAAACAAGCTTCTAACAGTGGGGTAAGTAATCCAATCTGACCCAGATCAACCCAGAAAACCAAAAATGACAAGGCAACAAGTAAGAAAGCAAGTGGGAAATGGCAGCAAACAACTCACTGGCAGGAAGTTTCACATGAGTAAACACTTTCTCATGCAAGGATTTGTGCATGATCATGTGACAAAATGATCAGATGCATGAGGAAAGACCAGAGTGGTGTGACAGGAAATAGCAAACTGATAGCAAGTTTGCAAAATATCGCACGAGGATTCTCAAATGGCCGCGCGAGGAAACATAGAAAACGACGTGAAGAAACAGTTTTCTCACACAAGAAAAGGACACAAAACTCAATTTTTGATTGTTTTAATTGACCAACTATATGCATTAATAGATTTTATCATGAATCAGGCACGCAAGACATCAATCAGGGAGTTTCAAGTAATCAATTTCTTCAAACAATGAGCAAGGGACAAAGCAACCTTGCACATGAACATGGACAGTTTCATAGTATTTCTACTCCATAAGAATGCTACTTGTGTATGTTCTCAAAATGTTTTCCAATCATGCACATAGTCATAGCAAATAAAAACTTGGTTGCACTATGGTTCTTAGTAATGGATTGACTCTACAACTTTTGCAATCTCAAGTGGGTGAAATCCAATCCCGGCGCACTGAGGTTTTGACACAGTCCAAGAATTTAATCAATCAGGAGCTGCTGAGGAGATCTGACAACCCACAAGAAACTACACCCGTGGAGATTTCTTCCACAAGGACATTTATATACAGATTTATGCTACCATGGAGAAAATGGCTATTACCACTTGAGGTTCCATCCACATGGTTTACCCAATAAAGGGAGTGTCCACTACGGTTAACCCTCTCTAACAAGGAGGACTCACAATATGAACCACATGGGGACTTGGTTTGGATTCAAGGGTTTTAAGTTTCTGATTCTCCCAAAAAGGGAAAAGAGCATAATCCTCTAGCCTCTTCACCTCACTAAAACATAGCAAACAAGATTAATTGACCCACTAGCTTGAAATCACCTCATCCAAGATAAAATCAACAACAATGACCACCAATCTCAAGAGAGAAAGTGCCAATCAAAGTTGAAGACTAAACCAAGTTTGAAGTAATGACAAATCCTTCCCTATCTATAAGGGGATCTATCTTCAAGAAGAGCTTCACATGTAAGACAAGAGAATGAAGCCCACTCTCTCAAGATCGCCACAAATAGTGTTCATAGGGCCTAATTACTATGTGAAACATATATGCAAGAAAGAAAATCTAGGTCCATTTTTAGAGCACCAATTGGAAATATGATCTATGAAAGCAAGAAACACTCAAGCTAAACACATGAGATGTTCATTTTAATTTCCAAAATCTAAATTTTATAGAGAGCAACAAAATACCTCAAATCTAATGCAAAGTGAATCATTTTTTTGTTTATCCAAACAAGTCCAAATCAACAATAGCAACAGCAATAGAAAATCACAAACCACTAGAAACATTAAACATTAGTGGTTAGCAAGAAAAATCGAGATATATAAATGTAGCAATGAAAAATAGATCTCTAGTGCAAAATATTGTGCAAAGATTCTCATAGTGCCGTGTGAAGATTCACAAAGAGCTGCGCAAAGATTCACAGAATCTCGCGCAAAGAAACACACAGACAACAAAAACATGCAGAAAATAGTAAACAGTAATAGATCATAGAGCTTGGTGTTGAATGTCATGTGAAGATTCACACAGAGCCGCATGAAAATTTGCACAGAGTCGCACGAAGAAACACAGAATCCATCAAAATCTCGCCCGGGAACCTGTAAAATGTCGCGCGAGATTTCCCTGCAGAAAAAAAAATAGCAAGTATGGAAAAGATGGAAAATACAGAAATCTAAAAATAAATTACTAAAAATAGCTATGTGAAAGAAAATGAATCTTCTGCCCCACGGTGGGCGCCAAAAATGTGTGCTAAAATGTTGACACACTTCTATGGGTCATTCCATCTAAGGTTGCTCAAGAATGAGGCCTCAAATATCTACTCATAGCTCCCTAGTCATGGAGTGCAAAGGTGTGTGATGAAGGCCCTCAGATTGACCTAGTTATGCCCATGCAAGTACACCATGAAATGAGAGATTCAATGCATGAAAATGAAATCTATTCTATATGATTGCAATGCATGAAAGAAAATTAATCTAAATGATAACAATGCAAGATTAATCTATAAAAGGAAATATGCAAGCTTAATCTATGGAAAGAAATATGATTCTAATCTAATATGAATCTAATCTACATGAATAGCCATGGATGCAAGAAGAAGACAAGAAGAGAGAAGTTGCAATATCCAAGCTTGAATTCTCAAATCCTCCTCCAAAATTGCTCTCCAAACCTGCAGCATAACAATACTATGAAAAAGATGATATATCAGAATGAGAAGGAGAGGTTTCCTTTTAAAGAGAAATGGACGGTAGAGATTAAGAGGCAAAAATCAAAGGCTATGATAAAGAGGCAAAAAGCCCACCACTTAGGAAGATGTGTAGAAAAAGGAACTTTTATTTAATGTTTATTTAATTTACTTCCTTTTTCATCAAATAAAGAGCTTTAAGTGGGGATTTTTATTTAATTAAAAGAGGGGTTTTATTTTAATTAAATAAGATTATTTAATTTAATTAAAAGGGATATTTTAATTAAATGAGATAATATTATTTAATTAAGAGAGATTTTAATTAAATAAGATAAAATTATTTAATTAAAAAGGGATTTTAATTAAATAAGATTATTTTATTTAATAAAAAGGAATTGTTTTCTTTTAATTAAATAAGATAATTGATGAAATGATCAAACCTTAGGAAATATTGAAATAATTGAATTAATTATGATTTGATCAAGGAAATTGATTTGAAATGAACATGTTGCAAAGCATTGATTAATGAAATTGATAAATGGGGCCCATAGTCTAGGCGACCATTTTAGGGTGCATAAAACACTAATCATTCATCTTTACTTCAGTACTCTAGAAAGATCTATAATCTTCATCAACTCCAACAATAAACTCATCAACTCATAAATTTCTCCAATGCCAATCCTGGAAGAGTTTCAGTTAGAATCAAGGACCATGTCTCGGCCAAAGAAATCACTAGTCAATAGAAATCTCCCATGAATGCAAATACAACTCCTACTAAATATGGAGATAACCACCCAAGAAAAAGGGTATTACAACTGCACCAACCATGTATACACTTACAGTTAGCTCACACCAGTGGCAATATAGACTCAATTTCCAAAATATTTATGTCATTTTAGAAGTAACAGCTACAGGAGAAATCCATGATCAATATCAAAAGACTTAATAGAGAGTCCTTGACAATCTTCTTTAATGTGCTTCAAATGAAATATTGATCCGCAAAAAAGAAATAATATCTAGCTTCATACAATTATCAAAGCTACCTTCAAATATAGATTTGCTGATGAATTATGTTAATTTCCAATATTTGAATGTAGTGGCCAATACTAAGGGTTCACATCAAATGTCAGAATTGAAATATTTTCAATAACAATCTTGGTGGCATTAACATTTTCTATAAAAGGACCTTAGGTGGCAAAGATGTATCATACCAGTATAAAATAAAAGGGCCCTACCTCAAAATGTTACACCAATCTAAAGTAGATGCAATAACAATAGAAAGCTTTATTTCTCCAAATAAGAGACATATACTAATATCTTATTAAGGGTTGTAACCCTCTATCATGTAAGGGCACTCTAAGGGTTGTAACCCTCTATAAAGTCAACAGGATTAAGGGTTGTAACCCTCTATCATGTAAGGGCACTCCCACCATTGTGACCATTGTAGTTTGGTGGGAGATGCCTTGGTGTATTCCTTGTATTATATATGGTTTTGGATGTAGGGAAGGGTGCCAAGTGATGAGGGAGCAGTGGCAAGCCTGGTGAAGACCCAGTGAAAGGGTGCACTTGATAAGAACCAATGGTGGTTGGAAGATACCCGATTAAGAGAGGGGGTATGTGATGGTTAAATATGTCTATATGGATGTAGGAGAAGGTGTTAGAACCAGTGTTGAGGTTGTGAGTTGTAGGTAAGGGTAGTTTCTACAAAGCCCTAGGTTATTAACCCAAAAGGTGAGGGTTTATCAAATGGGAGTGTGGATGTGTGAGTAAGACCAAA
>MU227386.1:1537462-1569155 GCA_018584345.1 Thuja plicata | reverse complement strand
GATATTTTATTCTCTTTGTTGATGATTACTCTAGAATGATGACAGTCATGTTTCTAAAAGATAAATCAGAAGCATTTAAGATGTTTAAATGGTATAAGGAAATGGTTGAGAAACAAAGTGGTAAAGAGTTAAAATGCTTAAGATCAGATAGAGGAGGGGAATTTATTTCAGATGAATTCACTAACGTTTGTAATGAGCATGGAATCAAAAGACATGTCTCTGCACCGAGAACACCACAACAGAATGGAATTGTTGAAAGAAGGAACAGATCCATAGTTGATTATGAAAGGACACTAATGATAGAGAAAGGCATCACCCAAATCTTCTGGAGGGAAGCTATCAATACTACTGTTTACACATTGAACATAGTACAATTGAAGAAAGATACCAAAAAGACACCTTATGAGCTATGGTATGGATACACACCCAATGTGAGTTAATTCAAAAATTTTGGCAGTCAATGTTATATCTTAAAAGATGATAGAAATGGAAAAATTGACTCAAAGAGTGATGAAGGAATATTTTTAGGGTATTCTACCAAGAGCAAGGCTTACAAATGTCTAAATAAAGCCTTTAACAAAATTGTTGAAAGTGCAAATGTAAAAATAGATGAATTTGCAGAGAAGAATGAAAAGGAAAGCACTAAAGAACCAGAGGACTACAATGAGGAACTGACACTCTAGCCAACCAACAATGTAGAGCTCTCAAGCAATAGATCATTGCACCCGAGCATCAGGCTACAAATACCAACAATCATAATATTGCTCAAGATGATGCACAACTTGATGGAGAACAGAATGAAGAACAAAATGATGATCAAGCTGATAGACAAAGAACAGAACCTATACTTGCAAGATATGTCAGAAGGAACCATCCACAGGACCAGATCATAGGAGATAAAAAGGCTGGTATGAGAACTAGAAGTAAGTCTCTAAATACAAGATGTCTTATTTGTGATTATGAGCCCAAGTTTGTTAATGCTGCATTAGTTAATGATGAATGGATAAGTGCTATGAATGAAGAGATTGAACAGACAGAGAAAAAAAATACATGGACACTTGTACCAAGACCAAATGACAAGAATGTCATTGGTACAAAATGGATATTCAGGAATAAGCTGAATGAGAATGGAGAAGTCACAAGAAATAAAGCAAGACTAGTATGAAAGGGGTATGCATAAGAAGAAGGAATTTACTATGGAGAAACCTTTTCACCCATTGCTAGGCTAGAAGGAGTAAGAATATTACTTTCTTATGCTGCATATAAAAGATTCAAGTTATATCAAATGGATGTCAAGTCTGCATTCCTAAATGGAATACTTGAAGAAGAGGTATACATTGAACAACCAGAAGGGTTTGTTGATCCAAACAAGAGGGACATGGTATGTTGACTTCAAAAAGCCTTGTATGGATTGAAACAAGCACCCTGAGCTTGGTATGAAATATTTCATTCCTATCTTATAAGTATTGGATTTGTAAGGACTAGTGAAAATAGTAATCTTTACTTAAAGGAAGATATTGATGCTAACATTTTCATTGCTAAGATATGTTTTGATGACATCATATTTGGAGGCAATGATATGTTATGAAAATCATTTGGAAAATAAATGAGCAAAGAATTTGAGATGTCTATGTTTGGAAAGATCAAGTTCTTTCTTGGTCTGCAGATCATACAACAAGATGAAGGTATTTTCATTACACAATCCAAGTACATCAAAGAAGTACTAAAAATATTCAAGCGGGAAGAGTCCAAACCAGTTGGAACACCGATGAAAACTAGATGAAAATTGGAAAAGGAAGATAAGTCATTAGAGGTAAATCAGACTTTGTATAGATCAATGATTGGAAAACTCATGTATGTTGTACATACTAGACCAGATATTGCACATGCAGTAGGGATAGTTGCTAGATTCTCTGCAAATTCCAGAGAGTCACATATGACTGCTGTGAAAATAATTCTAAGATATTTGAAAAATATCGAGGAATATGGCTTATGGTATAGAAGAGAAGGAAAATTTGAACTTAAGGTCTTTACTGATGATGATTGGGCTAGAAATCTTGATGACTGAAAGAGCACAACTGGAGGAGAATTCTTCATGGGTGACAGACTTGTCACATGGATCAACAAGAAACAAGGATGCATCTCACAATCTACTACAGAGGCAGAGTATGTTGTTACTGCTACAAAATGCTCAAATATTGCATGGATCAAACAGTTACTGGAAGGTATGCATATGAAAATTTTAGAACTAGTAATTATCTATTGTGATAATACAAGTGCAATAAAAATTTCCAAGAATCCAGTCATGCATGCTAAAACAAAGCATATTTCCATCAAGCATCATTATTTAAGAGAACAAGTTCAGGAAAAAGAGGTGATACTTGAGTATGTCCAATCAAAGGAACAATTGGCCAATATCTTCACCAAGCCACTGCCCAAGGATGCATTTGAGTACTTGAGAAAGAGACTAGGGGTCAGAACCTTGTCTACTGGTCAGTAAGCTGAATGGAAGGCTGCATTAGCCTACATATTATCAGAATATCATTCATGTTGATGCAAGAAAAGAAATGGACTTCAAAGATAAATCTATACACAACAAGGTATTTATCTACTACAAGCACCATAGTTGTTACTGATGGAATGGAAAATTTAAGGAATATATAATGGATAAAAAGAATCCATTTGGCATCACTGTCAAATATTTGCTTGAAAAGATGTTTGGCATTACTGTCAAAGGGAGAGAGATATCTCATTATCATACATACAAAGATTATATCCAGTATCAACTCAGGGAAAGATCATATTCATTACAGTATCCATAGGGAGAAAAAAATGTAACAAGAAAGGGAGAGTACACACAAAAGAAAAGAAATGCTAACAAGACACATCACAAGAAAGGAGAACAATCAAAGGGAGAGAGTTTGACACAAAAATAGAATACATCACATCAGAGAAAGAAAGATTCTACACATCCATCCAATAAATGGATTGAAGATAGAATGAAAGCTTCAAGAATCAAATCAAAGCTATTTGAGCTTACCAATAGATAGACATTTGTATTAGTTACATTAGGAAAGCTTGATAAAAAATGTATATTTCATATTATATTAGCAATAGTATAGTATAATAATGTAGTATGTTGCCATCAATGCCAAAGGGAGAGATTGATGACATGCAACTGATTGAATGTTTGAAGATGTTAAGTTGATGTCCATGCAAGGCAATAAATCAGTTAATGTATTGTATTGTCATCGATGTCAACTTGATATAATCTATATGGTCATTGTAATACTGCCAAAGACTTAAAAGAACCAATGAATCAAAGGCTATGCTATCAATAATGCATGTAAGTCAAGTATTCACTAAGTGACTACATACACCGATGAAGTGCACCTAATGGTTAGAGTAAAATAACAAAGTCACAGGGTTGCCTGACGAGTAGAGTTACAGTGTTGCCCGATGAGCAAAACACAGAGTAACCTGACAGACAGATTTCAGTGTTGCCCAACGGAAAAGACAAGGAAGGAGATCCCGTTGAAAATTGAAGTCACACCAACAAAATAGTCAGTTATCACCGATGACTAACTGAAGTGTTGACCGAAAGAATAGAGAGTTTAGAAAATGACAAAATGCTTAGCTGTCAAGAAGCTAAAGATAGAGTTAACTGATACTTATCATTGTTTTAATCATCCAGATAAAGTTGAAGATAAGTAATTGATTTAAAGCTACTTTGTCCAATTGGAAAGAAGATCTCTACAAGATCAGACTAGAGATTTTCTTTAAATCTATTGGCAAGAATTGTGGAACACGCCAAGATCAAGAAAGCCAAGAAAAGAGGAAATCATGGCTATAAGAGACAAACCCAATTCATTACAAATTGTGAGTCTGGGGTGAACAAGAGAAGAGGAAATATGATAAAGGAAATTTGAAGTAGAATAAAGTCTTCATTTCAGTCCTGATCAACAAGCTAAAGGAAGAGCTAGATTCTGTAGACACCGATGAACAGTGAGACAAGTATCACAGAGCAGAACAAGTGTGGAGAAAAGGTATATATTTGATTATATTGATCAGTGAAGTAAGGGACCTACAATGGATATGAAAATCTGCAATTGAGTTGTATGTATGAACAGATCATTAGTGTTTTAGTTTAACCATTGAAGCATATAAGCCTCTTAACCGAGAAAGACTTAAAATTATTTTTCAATTGAGATACATCCCAAGGAGTATCAAAAAGTTTGATCACAAAAGTAGCATTGGATATGCTTGATACCTATTGACAGGCCAAGTGAGCATTTGATCAAGGATGGTAGCATTAGATGCCAGATACTAGTTGACAAACTATTTCTAAATCCTCTAACAAGGTCACACCTAACAGTGTGTTTGTAACCTTTAACAGGGTTGGCTCTTAACAAGGCTCACTTCAAAAGAGTGAAAATTTGGGGTGCCGGTCCTAGTGGTTTTTTCCCTTAACAAGTTTTCCACGTTAAAAACCCATGTGTTATGTATGTGTGATTCATTTCTTTACTGTTATGTATCTTACATAGTTAATTCTAGATTGATCAGTATACTCTGCATATTTACTGTGTTTTGGTAAATAGATGACTGTTTATCGGTAAACATACAAAAGAAGGTTTAACAAAGCAATCTGACAAGTAGTAAATTGATATAAGTATTTCATGGCATTCATCTTATAATACAAAAGATAACTTGAGACATAATTTGTGGTTATAAGTTTGAAGGGTTGATTTAAGGATTAATTTTTGAGGCCACTGATTCCCCCCCCCCTCTCAGTTATTTCTAACAACTACTATATTCTTAAAATTATATTGAAAAAATAGGAAGGAAATGATTTTCATCTTTAATTTTATTGGTATTACAAATCTTAAATTTTTGAAGTATATTAACACTAGATATACACAAAATGGCTTTGTTGAAAAATCATTGGAGGTTTTTAAACAAATGTTGTTGGGAGGTGTAAAGCCAAATGTAACCACTTTTTCCAGCATTCTTCCAGCATGTGCCGAAATGGGAGCTTTAGAACAGGGTAGGGAAATTCACCAAAAAGTAATTGAAAATGGGTTTTTGTCAAATATAGTGGTGGTGACTACCCTGATGGACATGTATGTAAAATGTGGAAGCATACAAAAGGCACACAATTTGTTTGAGGAAACACCTCAAGGAAATGTGGTATCATGGAATACAATGATTGTGGGTTATGCGCAAAATAGTCTTGTTGAAAATACATTGGAGATTTTTAAGCAAATGCAACTATTAGAGTCACAGCCAGATTCATTAACTTTAGCCAACATCCTCCCAGTTTTTGGCAAGCTTGGTGCTTTGGGAAAGGGTATGGAAATCCATCAAAGAATAATCAAAAGTAGATGTTTATTAGATTTTGTACTTGTGACTGCCCTAATAGACATGTATGCAAAATGTGGAATCATAATGGAGGCACACAAACTATTCGAAAAAATGCACAATCCAAACTCAGTCTCATGGACTGTGATGATTGCAGGATATGCAATGCATGGATATTGCAAGGAGGCGATCAAACTTTTTGGATATTGCAAGGAGGCTATAAGATCTAGGAACCACATCTATGTTTGTAATGACCTCCCTCATTGCAATTAAAACTAGAGAACATAAATTAGTAAGTAGACTAATGTAGATAGTGGGATTATCGGCAAGTGCGCGGGTGTAAGGTCTAGAAACCCTATTTATTTTTGTAACAATCACACTTACAACTAGCAAAAATAGAAACCCTTGGTTTGTTCCTCATGATGAAAAACCCTCATTAAGAATATGAAAATTTTTAAAGGATCAAGGTGCCTACAGATGTGAGCTCAAGTATGTGTGTAGAAGCTATAGGATCAACTTCTCAGAAAGCATAAAAATCTGTGTGTGTTATCCTTCCCTCCCTCAGCTCTGGCACCGCTTTTCGATCAAAAATCAAATGACAATAATGCATCTTACCTTTTCTTTTTCTTTTTTGTTTATGAGCCCGCATTGGTCCAAATTTTGACCAAATCGGGCTCATAAACATTAAAATCCAAATTTGATAGACATTTTGACCAAATCCAAAAAACATTTAATCTAACAAGCCTTTGGTCAAAATTAAAGGTCTAAAACTGACCTCAAATGTATTAGTGAAGCTTGTTGTATAATTCCTATATATGTGTCTTTACTCTTCTATATGTTGTTTTCATGTTATGTTGTACTTGTGTTATTGTTCGTAAATGTTTTCCTTGTGTATTCCACTTGGATTTGCGACATGGTATCACTGATTCTTTTTGGTCTCCATGTTGTGGTCTAAAAAGAATCTTCTTCGTAACTCTTGAGTTTTCTTTCCTCCATTGTAATTGCAGTTCTAATTTCTTTGGGGAATGATGTCAATTCATTTCAAATAATATCATATCTATATATACATATTATCTTATGATCATACTGACCCCACAATAGGTAGATCCCTTCTGTGTTTTTTGTATGTTTATGTGGTATTTCCCTTGATTTGTCTTTGTTTGGGGGCATCTCGTAGTGGAAACGTAACCGGTAGAGTTGTTTATGTTTCCATTAAAGCCATTGCTTATGTTAAAGTGTTAGCAGTGAATTTAATACGGGGGCATATGCTCTACTCACTTTTTTCACACACGCACTTTCAAAATATTTTCAAACTTAAAACTTTTTCCCTTTTTGGATTAAAGACTAATCCTTAAAGCATGGATTTTTACCTTATAGGATCTCTTGATCCCTCCAGTTTCAATTTACAATATTTTGATCCCTTAAGGTTGAAAGGTGTCCCTAAGACCAGATCTCCCTGATGGGTTGACTAGTGAATAGCCGCATTCACTAGGCTATTCAACTCCATCTTTCCAGTTGCACTGCTTCCTTGTGTGGTTCACAATGGGACATAAGTTCTCATTGGGCAAGGTAATCACACCCTATCTCTCTTTCTCTTTAACTAGTGATATCTCTCTTGTCATGATCTTAGGGTTGATAAATACTTAAGTCCTTGGGGGCTTGAGGATTCCTTTGTCCCTTTTGATTTCAATAAGATGATCTTTTCTTCATGATCTCCTTTACCAAGAGTTTTCATCGAGTCCATACTCTTGCTAAAGTGGGGGCTAAATGTATATTCAAAAAATGGAAGCACTTCCATTCTAGACTAGTTTAGCCTTCCGAGTAAGTGGTTTGGGGTCATGTCAAGTGCCTTAAATGGGTCTTTGACTTGGATATGGATTTCTCCCCTGTTCTACCCCATTTCCCACTTTTCTCTGGCCTATTTCTAGAATCCTAAACTGCAAACTAAGAATTTTGATCTCAAGGTCAAAATTGACCTTTCTAGGTCAAGGTCAACATCAACCTTGACCTAGGTAAAGCTTGACCTTGACCCTGACTTAAGTCAAAATTGACCTTGATTCTGACCCAAGGTCCAGATTTCATGATTCTAGGGTTTCCGGATGTTGGGCTTCAGAAAGGTTTAATTCCCGCTTCCAGGTCGGCTATTTCGGTCTTTGGAGAAATGAATCTTGAAATTATATTTAATATAGGTCCACTTCTAGGGATATAGGTCTAATTGTAATTTAATTCTCCTATGTAGGCCTCTCTAGAAGATTGCACCCTATATTCGTATATAAGGAAGTCTTCTCCTCTCATTTTCACTAAGAAATAAGAAGCAATTTCATCCATACAAACTGTATGCATGATCTATTTAAGAAAGCATCTACTCTCAAGAATTAAATAATTCAAATACATTTAGGCATTCAATTCATCAAGGAGATCCATTGGTATCCATTGAAGGATTCAAGCTCTATGGAGCCCTCTTGTTGAAGATTTATCCATCTACATCCCTCCAAGCCTCTTCTTATTCCAAGATCCATTCAAGATTTGTGTTGAAGATCTACAAGAAATTGATTTGAGACATCCTACATCCAAAATTATACATTCTACATCCATTTGGTGCTTACATTCTTGTGTATCCATGGATTCGAATCTACCACAAGGGTTTCTATACAAGCAAAGGTGAATTTGTTCATTTACTTTGTTTACTATACAATTTCAATTATACTTTGAGGTTAAATCCAAAACTGGGGTTTGACCAAGGCAAACCCCTCCCCCCAACAAAAAAACCATTTTTCTTGCAGAGACAGGTTCAAAATAGTGAATTGGAGTGCAGATTCAGATAACCTTTTTGGCAAACTATCGAGATCCGTAAATAGATTTTCTATCAGAGATTTTGGGTCAGAATCAACATTCTATTCTGGGTCAAAAGAATCAGAAATTGTGGGTCAAAGGTGACATTCATTTCTGGGTAAGAATCAAAATTTGTTTTTGGGTTAGAATCAGAAATTTTGGGTCAAAGGTGACATCCATTTTTGGGTCAAAATTGGAACTGAGCTAGATCGGAAAAATATTTTTTGGTTTTCTTCATCTCTACGTTTCTATTCCAGATCTGGTTGCAAATTTTCCATAAACTCAATGTAGACACCCAAAAACAACATTCTTCATATCTATAACATTTTGAGGTTAGTACTTGTCTTTGATTTATTTCAGTTAAAGTTTTTAATCTTCCTAAATCTATCACACATTCTCTTCTATAAAATGGAATCTAAGGTCTTCCAGTTTATTCTTATTTTCAATCGATTGATTCATTTATGCATTGATCCTTCCTGTGGGGTTAATCAATTTGGATCCTTCCTTTGTGTATTTGAGGTTAGAAGGAACATCTTATCTTTCTTACACATAACAATCATCCATTCACATACACATCATCAACACCCATTTTTATCCTTTACAAGTAGGATCCCTTAAGCCATAAAGGGTGTCTGAATATATGATTTTATGGGAGGGTTATGTGGAATAGTTTTGTGTTAAGTCCAAAATCCTACTTGAAAAGGCTACAAGCCTAGAGGTAGACTATCAAAGCAACCATGTCCAAATTCTTGCACATGGTGAGTAGAATCATTGGATCTTTGTTTTAGGGACCTAAATAGACCAAATCCTTGAATATAGGTCACCCCTGTTCCTTAAGTAATTATATAGGGAATTTGAGTCAAACTAGAGTAAGTGCCTAGTGCCCAACTATTGGAAGTTGGTGTTGGAGAATTGTTAGAACCTAGTGATTAGGTTACCCTATTGGGGATAGGTTGTGATAACCTAGATACAAGTCATTTATGCACTTGTGATAAGTGTAAAGGCACTTTACCTTTTGGAGTTTAAATATTTGAAGGACCAACTAGTCCTTTTGGGACTTCTAATTGCCCACTCTACATCAAGTGGTATCAGAGCCATGTCTACTGCTGAGGATGAAGAAATCCCTACAAGGGTTACAAACATGGAACTTGCAAGGATAGTGAGAGAACAAAAGGTAGTGAATGCAGCCCTAACCAAGAGGCTTCAACAACTTGAGAACAAGGTAGAGAGGGGAAGATAAGACATGTATGATGGTGAGGAAGGGAGTGAAGAGGAAGATGAAACTCCTGATCAGGATGAGAACATTCCTGTAGATCAGAGATCCCTCTTAGATGCCCTAAAGTCTATGGGGAGTAGAACCGTGGAAGAGAATTTGGACTTACCAAATTTCAATGGAAAGATGAATGAAGACTTGGCCTTAGATTGGATTGAGGCCTTGACAAGCTTATTTGAATGTGAAGACATTTCTTAGAAGCAAAGAGTAAAGATGGAAAAATCTAAGTTGAAGGGAGCAACCCTAACTTGGTGGAATTTCATCCAGACAGAGAGGGTGAAGAATGGTAGGAGCATGATCACTTTGTAGAAAAAGATGATAGAATTGATAAAGGAGACATATGTACTAGAGGAATATGTGGTACAACTCCATAGGAGGAAGAAAAATCTAAAACAAAAAGACATAGATGTGGGCTCCTATACTAAGGAGTTCCTAAAACTATGCATGAAGACTACTGCAACAGAGAATGAGGAAGAAAAGATAGAAAGGTACACGAATGGTATCAAGGTTTCCATTCAAGAAGAATTGAGCCTACATAACCCTACATTAGTAAACAAATGTTATCAGATGGAAATCAAGGTAGAGAAGAAGTGGGAAAGAAAGAGAGTTAGGAAAAGGAAAGAGAAATGATGGTGGAAAGAGTTTTAGAGGAAGGGGTACCTCTTGGAATAGAGGACAATACAGTGGAAGAAGAAAAACCCCTGACCAAGGCAAAGGAGATAGGGAAAAAGGTGAATCAAACTTTAGAGGGAACTTTAGGGTAAGGAGACCCTTCAACAAAGGAAGAGGAAGGGGAAGTGGACCCTTGAAATTCTATTACTGCAACCAACTAGGATATCATGCAGGGAGATGTCCAGAGAAAAGGAATAACAACAATCAAGGGGAGAGAAGGAAACAACTCATTCAAGAGGATAAACAAGAGGATAATATTAATCCAAGGGATCTAGAACTAGAGGAAGGAGCATGTTTGATGATGAGGCAAGATTTCCTACAAGTAACACAAACTCAAGAACCACCTCAAAGGAAGAACCTCTTTAGGACAAAGATCAAATGTCATGGAAAGGTATGTAATCTCCTTATAGATTCTGGTTCAACTAAAAATTTGGTGTCTTTTGAAATGATCCAAAAAATAAACCTACCTAAGAAGCCACACCCCTTTCCCTACCAAGTCTCTTATCTAACCAAAGGTCAACAAACTCTAGTGACTGAGAAAGCTTGGGTAAAAATTTCTATACAAGATTTTAAAGATAAAGTACTATGTGATGTAGTAAAAATGGATGCTTCCCACATCTTACTAGGTAGACCTTGGAAATATGTATGGATGTCACACATAATTGTAGGAACACCTACTCCATCACCAAAAATGGGGTAACATTTATCATGAAGCCCCTACTTGACTCAAAAAAGAAAAAGATCCCACTGTCATCACTATAGGGGAGAATCAGTTGATGATGACTTTCAAGGAACCTGAATCTCAGAGTTTTATACTCTTTTCCAAGCCTAAGGATAGTGTGGAAACATGTGAGAAGGAACAAATACCAAAGGAAATCAAGACACAATTGGATAAATATAGTGATGTCATAGGCAGTGACCAACCCTCAAGCCTCCCTCCCTTAAGAGACATTAGCCATCAAATAGACTTGATACCTATCTCATCTTTCCCCAATAAGGCACCTTATAAAATGACCCCTACTCAAAATGCAGAGATTGCAAGGCAAATCAGTGAGTTTCTTGAGAAAGGACTGATTCAAAAGAGCCTTATCCCATGTGTTGTCCCATTAGTCCTAGCACCCAAGAAAGATAGAAAGTGGAGGTTATGTACAGATAGTAGGGCCATAAACAAAATCACTATAAGATATAGATTTCCCATTCCAAGAATGGAAGACTTACTTGATCAATTAGGCAATGCTTGTTACTTCACCAAGATAGACTTGAAATTAGGATACCACCAAATAAGAATAAAGATAGGGGTGAATGGAGGACCGCATTTAAAATAATTGAAGGCATTTTTGAATGGCTTGTCATGCCTTTTGGGTTAAGCAATGCACCAAGCACATTCATGAGGCTCATGAATGATATTTTCATTGCTTTTATTGGAAAGTTCTACCTTGCTCACATGCTGATTTATAGCCATAGAAAAGAAGAACATCTTCAACATGTGGAACAGGTTTTGAGGAGGCTCCATCATCACAAGTTAGTGATCAACTTGGAAAAGTGCATGTTCATGAAGAAGGAAATTACCTTCCTGGGTTTTGTCATCTCTCAAGGCACCCTTAAGATGGATCCTACCAAAGTTGAAGCTAATATAAACTGGCCTCTATCAAAGAATCAAAGTGATGTTAGAAGCTTTCATGGTCTTGCCACTTTTTATAGAAAATTTATTAAAAATTTCATTCATGTGTCTGCTCCTATGTTGGACACGATTAAAGATGGCAAAAATACTAAGTTTGTATGGACTAAAGAGGCTAATGATGCTTTCCAGTACCTTAAGAATAGGGTATCCCAATACCCAATCCTAACCCTACCTGATTTCAATAAAGTGTTTGTTGTGGAGACAGATGCAAGCAATTTGGGAATAGGTGCTTTCCTAAGCCAAGAAAGTAAGGTTGTGGCATTCTTTTCTGAAAATTTAAATGATGCAAAGAAAAAATACTCTACTTATGATTTGGAACTATATGCCATGGTCTAAGCACTTAAAAAATGGAGGAATTACTTGCTTCCAAAGGAGTTTATAGTTTTCACTGATAACCATGCATTGATTTTTTTCAATACTCAAGACAAACTAGGGGTTAGACATATAAAATAGATGGAGCAATTACAAGCCTACACCTTCAACATAAAGCACAAAAAGGGACTAGCCAACAAGGTGGCTGATGCAATGAGTAGAAGGGTTGGATTGATTAAAGAAGTTCGAATTCAAAGTGTGGGTATTGACTCACTCAAACACCTATATGCAGGGGATCCATAGTTTGGAGAAGCCTTTGAGGTGTGCACCAATCTAACAGGCAGGTATCACACTGATTTTTGTGCTTTTTTGATCCAAAATGGTCTTTTGTTTAAGGGGGCTCAGTTATGCATTCCTAAGTGTTCCATGAGAAAAAATATAATCAGGGAAAAGCATTGTAGTGGCATGGGTGGTCACTTTGGTATAGACAAGACAACATACCTAGTGAAGAGGAGTTACTTTTGGCCAAAATTGGGTAAGGATGTTAGAAAATTTGTTGAATCATGTTCCATTTGTTAGCAAGCTAAAGGAGTGTCCACTAACAAAGGCTTGTACCAGCCTCTACCTATACCCCCTAGACCATGGGAGTCCATCTCCTTGGATTTTGTAATGGGTCTACTAAGAACAAAATAGGGGTATGATAATATATTTGTCATAGTTGACAAGTTTAACAAAATGGTGCATTTTGTCCCTTGAAAAAACACAAATGATGCCTCACACATAACACACCTATTCTTCAAAGAAGTGGTTAGAATCCATGGCCTACCCCAAACAATAGTCTCAAACAAAGATGTAAAGTTTCAAGGACACTTTTGGAGGACACTTTTCAAGAAGCTAGTTACAAATTTGACCTATATTTCAGCATACCAACCACAAAAAGATGGGAAAACAGAGGTGATCAATAGTTCACTTGGAAATCTCCTAAGGTGTCTCACAAAACAATACACTCAAATTTGGGATATGATTCTACCCCAATCAGAAATTGCTTTTAATGACTCCTTAAATAGGTCTATGGGAAAAACACCTTTCCAAATTGTCTATGGCCTACACCTTAAGGGTCCTTTAGAATTAGTAGAGTTACCTTCAGATTTCAGGGTGAGTGCACAAGGTGATGACCTAGAAAAGCTAATCACCAAGGTACAGGCATAAGTCAAAGACACCTTGCAGTAGTCCACCATGAAATACAAAGCACAGGCAGATAAGAAAATGAGACAAAGTCATTTCCAAATTGGAGATAAGGTATGGGCATATCTAAGAAAGGAGAGATTACCTAAGGGAAAATACTCAAAGCTACACATGAAGAAAGTTGGGCCATGCACCATTCTCAATAAGATGGGTGAAAATGCTTATGAAATCTCTCTTCCTCCTACCTTATTGATCTCTCCTATATTTAATGTTTCATATCTCACCCCTTACAAATGTGTTTCAGATGTAACAAATGTGCAGGATTTACAAAATGAGGAAGATGGAGACTATGTACCAAATCTTCCACAAAGAAAACCAATGGAGTTGGGAACAATTATTGAGTCCAAGGTGCTAAAGAAAACAAGGAAAAAATGTATATGCAATACCTGGTCAAGTGGAAAGGACTCCCTAACATTGATGCTACCTCGATGAAAGAGGAACAAATCAAATAGCATGGCATCATTATTGATCAATTAACCTAAAGTGGGAACTTGAGTTCAAATCCTCATGGGGAGTGTGGTTTAGGAGAACCCTAGATAAACTAAGTGTTTCTTTGGAACTTATGTACTCCTTCAAGTTCCTAGTAGTCTCTAGGACAAGTTAGTAATAAAGGTTTCATATTGGACACCCTTTTGTAAGACCTAGTCCCAAGATTGGCATTTATAAGCCCTTGGTAAACTATTGGTCAACTAGTGTCCTAAACCTTAAAGATAGGTTATTTTATTATATCTTAATGTTTTAAAATTATTAGGTCCATAGGAGATCATAGATTATAGTTCTGGACCAAGTTTGGTCACTTAGGATGAAAATTTGCAAAAATATTGCAAAGTTGCTAAAAAGTTGTCGAGCAACTTTTAGCAACATTTTGTAAAAAGTTGTAAATCCATTCCCAAATGGCTAGGTAGTTTGAAAAGTGGATGTAACTATTGGGAATTCCTACATAAGCCCTTATAGGTGGGTGGTAGGACAACTAATTTTAATTGGCATTCAAAATCAATAAAAATCAACCATTTTCCTGCAATTTTGAGCAACAGTGAATTGGTACAGAATATTGGGAATGAAAGTCTGAAATATTAAGATATACCTGTGAAGTATCTTCTGTATATCAAAATTTGTTGTATTTTTACTCCTGCTTCCCAGTTTTTAGGCCCTAAATCAGGGTTTCATTAAACAATTGTGCATATTTCTTGATTCCACCATGGGAATCTAATGCCCCTTGGTGGAATCCATGTATTTACCATGCTATTTTATATTATGTAGGTTTGGTTTGATAATATGCAGGGAGATGGGTGTAGCCTAGTGCCCTAGGTGTACAAGACCATGTGTGCACCTCTATGTGTTTGAGTAAAATCCACATAAATCACCATTGGGGACTCACCAAGACCTAAATTTTGGTGTGTTAAGTCCTTGTGTATTACCTCTCATGATACAAGTGTTAGATTTGGTCTTTGTTGTATGGAAGTTGCACTTATAGTGTAATTGGAGACATAATTAGGCCTAATTATTTTGACAAATCTATGTGTCATTTTGTTTTCCTTTCACTTCCAAGTATTGGTGCTTTAGCAGGATCCATTAATCCATAAAGGGTGTCTGAATGTATAATTTTATGGGAGAATTATGTGGAATAGTTTTGTGTTAAGTCCAAAATCCTACTTGAAAAGGCTACAAGCCTAGAAGTAGACTATCAAAAAAACCATGTCCAAATTGTTGCACATGGTGAGTAGAATCATTGGATCTTTGTTTTAGGTACCTAAATAGACCAAATAATTGAATATAGGTCACCCCTGATACTTAATTAATTCTATGGGGAATTTGAGTCAAACCAGAGTAAGTGCCTAGTGATCAACTATTGGAAGTTGGTGTTGGAGACTTGTTAGAACCTAGTGATTAGGTTACCCTATTGGGGATAGGTTGTGATAACCTAGATACAAGTCATTTATGCACTTGTGATAAGTGTAAAGGAACTTTACCTTTTGGAATTTGAAGATTTGAAGGACCAACTAGTTCTTTTGGGACTTATGACTACCTACTCTACATCACTAGCCTCCATTGTCATCTTTATCTCTCAGATCTGCTTGGAAATCCATCAATAAATCACCACTGTGTAGTCCTATACTTCTCTTCTCATGCTTCTCAGCCTTCTTCTTAGATTTTCCAATCAACTAAATCAACCTCTACAAACACATAACCTACAATTAGGTTAATCTTATACATATTTGATTAGGTAGCTCGATCTTTTTCCACTTAATCCTCACCGTAGATCTTAGGGTTTGGTCAGATCCAATGAATCCTTCCAACATTTCATTCTCCTTCTACCTTGTAGGATACATCTAAAAATTCCTTCTTGAATCCATACATAAAAATGGTTAAACATATATTAAATTCTCATTTAATTCTCCACAATGATCATCCTTATCTTAAATACACTTTACATATCCCAAGAATTCAACTATATCAATTGGGATCTCAAATCTTCCTCAAACTGTCAAAACACTGACACTCGTTCATCACTAGGTAACTTAGTAATTACTGATGCTTGATAAATGTTGATGCTCGGTCGACACTATATTTGCTCGGCATTTACTGTTTCTCGGTCGACACTCGCATCACTCGACACAAACATAAGTTCCTTAATCTTCTTCTCTTTTGCCCAGTCAAGACTAATCTTTTAGTCTTCCAATCTTCACTTGGTATTAAATATAAACAACATATTACCTTGTCAAGGTGCAATCTCATCAATTACCCATTATATTTTCACACAACTCAACCATTTCACTAGGTCTTCTTTTTATCTCCTCTTTTCAAATCTTCTTCATCAATCAATTCATATGGAACTTTACTAGATAACAACTGTCTTACCAGTTAAGGTTTGACATCAATGGAAATATAACAATTATTTCAATTGTAGCTTCCAACAATCTCCCTCTTTGGCATTGATGACAAACACCACATGAAAACAACACATGCCAGGTTACCAAACAATCCAAAAAGTATGTTCTTTGTTAACAGATTTTCATTAATGTCCTTAGCTTCATTCTGACCATCTCTAATACAAATATCAGCTCCCTCTTGGATAGATTTATCTGTATAGCTTATCTTTGTCATTGTCTTCTCACTGAATATCTCCCTTATATTATTATCTCCCTCTGTATAACTTATAGATTTCTCTCTCAATAGTATATCTCCCTCTTTGAGAGCAATGCCAAAGTCATACATCTTCACCATGTAGATATCTTTGTACCAACTTTCTGAACTATATGCTCCCTCTGTCATCTTGCTTATGAATGATCAACATCTTGTGTATTACTCTTCACAGCTTTAGGCAAATCCTAAAGTGTGACCTCATTTGCATCAATTTGTCAGATATTTTGTGTAATACATTTGATGCAATCACTCCATGTGATCCTAGTTAGCCTCGACTAGGGGAATAACCCCTAATTTACCTCTTAGATACTCATAAGCATCCTTAGGCAATGCCTTAGTAAATATATCTGCTAACTATTCCTTTGTATTCACATATTCTAGTCTCACTTCTTTATCTTGTACTAACTCTCTCAAGTAATTATACTTCATAGCAATATGCTTCGTCTTAGTGTGCATCAAAAGATTCTCTGATATATTAATAGCACTTGTGTTATCATAGAAAATAACAAATGGTTCATTGATTTCTTCCTTCATACATTTCAATAATTTCTTGATCCACACTATGTTTGAACAATTAACTATTGCTGCAACATATTCAGCTTATGTTTTAGATTGAGAAATACGGTTTGGTTTCTTGCTTGTCCAAGATACTAATCTCTTTCCCAGAAAGAATGTGCCACCACTTGTGCTCTTTCTATCATCAACGTTGCTTTCCCAATCTGCATCTGTATAAAATTTTAGTTCAAGTTTCTCATTCTTCTTATAATATAGTCCATAGTCCTCTGTTCCCTTTAGATATCTCAGTATCCTTTTCACTTCCATCATGTGACTATCTTTAGGATTTGTAGAAAACCTTGCAACAATCCCAACTGCTAATGCAATATCTAGTCTAGAGTGAAAAACATATTGTAGCTTCCCAATCATTGACATGTACAATGTTTGATTTACTTCAACTGTCTCAGTAGTCTTTGATAGTTTATGTCCAGTAGCCATAGGTGTACTTACAGGTCTAGATTCCTCCATGTCAAAGGTTTTCAGTATCTCCTTGATATATTAAGATTGATTAATTTTAATATCTTTCTTCATCTGATATACTTGCAAACCAACAAAAAATTTGATATTTCCAAACATAGACATCTCAAATTTAGTTTGCATCTCATTTGCAAATGTTTGGCATAAAGCATCCTATCCTCCAAATATGATATCATCAACAAATATTTCAGCTAACAATATCCCTTTACCTTTTACTTTACTCAAGTACAGATTACTATTGTCATGTGTCCTTGTAAAACTAATATTAACTAAGTAATTGTGTAATCTCTCATACCATGCTCTGGGGTATTGCTTCAATCCATACAATGCTTTATGTAGCTTGCAGACCATATTATTCTTGCTTGAATCAACAAATCCTTCAGCTTGTTCAATGTATACCTCTTCTTCTAGTATTCCATTTAGAAATGTTGATTTGAAATCCATCTGATATACTTTGAATCCTTTGTAAGATGCATAAGCTAGTAGAGTTCTAACTCCTTCCAATCTAGCAACTAGATCAAACGTCTCACCATAGTCAATGCCTTCTTCTTGTGCATATCCTTTGCATACAAGTCTAGCCTTATTTATTATGACTTCTCCATGCTCATCCAACTTATTTCTAAATACCCACTTGGTTCCAATAACATTCTTGTCCTTTGGTCTAGGTAATAGTGTCCATGTTTTGTTTTTCTCTATTTTCTTAATTTCTTCATTCATGGCATGTATCCAATCTTCATTATCCAAAGCATCTTTCACAGATTTGGGCTAAAATTCACATAATAAACAAGTCTAATTTTTCAATTTTCTTCTTGTTATGACCTCTAAATCTTTTTCTCCAATGATTTGATCTGGTTTATCTTTTCTTCTTACATATTTAGCTATTGTAGGCTCTGGTCTCCTTTCTTCTTACTTTTGGTCTTTAGATTCATCTTTCAAATTCTCTTCAGGTTCATTTTGTGTCTCTACTTCCTCTTTTGATTGCTCAGAAGTTACCTCCTGATGCTTGACAACTTCTTTCTATGACTTGACATTTTCTTGTTGTTGCTCGACAATTTCTTTTTCTGGTTCAAGTAAACTATTGGGTTCTCCTTTGTTCATGTATACAAAAGATCTGTAATCTTTAGGTTCTTGCTTTCATTCAACTTCATTATTTTCTACATATTCATCAATTCTAACATTTTCACTTTCCACAACTTTGTTAGTGTTATAATTCAAACACTTATACGATTTTATCTTAAAGGAATAACCTAGGAATATGCCTTCATCACTTTTAGCATCAAGTTTCCCATTTATATTGTCCTTCGCTATATAAGATTTGCTTCCAAAAACTTTAAAGTATTTTACATTAGGTGTATAACCATACCATAACTCATAAGGTGTAACATCAATACCTTTCTTGACTTGTACTCGATTCAAGGTATAGTCTGTTGTACTTACAGCTTCTCTCCAGTACTTTTGTACAACAATTTTATCTATCATAAGTGTTCTATCACAATCCATTATTGATCTATTCCTTCTTTTGGCTATACCATTTTGTGGGGGAGTCCTTGGAGTAGACATCTATCTTTTAATTCCTCTATCAATGCAACATAAGTTGAACTCATTAGATATAATCTCTCTTCCTCTATTAGATATCAGACATCTCAAGCTCTTACCTGATTCTTTTTCAACTTTTGCCAAATACCACTTGAACAACATAAAGGCACAAGATTTTTCTTTGAGAAACATTACAGTCATCATTCTAGAGTAATTATCAACAAACAATATGAAATATTTATCACCATGGTAGCTTTGCACACGAATAGGTCCACAAAGGTCAGTATGAATCAATTCCAAAACATCATCAAAAGTATAGGTTCTTATCTTGAAACTAGACTTTGTCATTTTTCCCAACCGATATTATTTACACATCACATTATCAGGTTTCTTCAATCTTGGTAACCCTCTTACTCTTTTCATCTTACTAATGTTTACCAAATTGTCAAAGTTCACATGAAACAACCTCATATGCCATAACCATACATCATCAATTTGTAAAACAAACATGTCTCATCAGAGAGATCTAGATAGAACAAATTACCTCTTGTTTGTTCTCCACTTCCAATTAGTTCGCCAGTAGCATCAAAGATTTTAGCCTTTTTGTGATGGAATTAAACTGGGTATCTAGAAGTGTTCAACTGAGCAAAACTCAAAAATTTATAGGTAATACCTTCAACCCAATAAGAATTGTCACATGTGATCTTATCAATCAATTTTATTGATCCTTTTTCCTTTCACAAGACATGTTTTATCATTACCAACCTTAACACTACCACCTTTGCAATAATTAAAGGTTTCAAACTTAATTTTATCACCATTCATGTCATATGAGAAACTAATATCAATTATCCATCTATCACCTTTACTCATATATGAGATAAGTGTAATTTTCTCATCCTTGTCACAATCATCTTTCTTAGCAACATAAACAACTTCTATATCATTGTCATCAGACTTATCAGATTCACTATCAATTTCTTCTTCAACAATATAACATGATTTCTTACCTTTTTCTTTATAGTCCTTATACCTTCTAAAATCTATGTCATCCCTTTTGTCTCTATACTTTCTTTCTCTTCTTTCATCCTTGTCATTCCTGTCAGGGCATCTTGTTGCAATATGGCCAACTTTGTTACATGAAATTACCTTTGAATTTTTCTTTTCCTCTCGGTAGTCTTCTAGCCATAAGTGCCTCAAGTTCATCAAGATCACCATCAAAAGTGTCACTACTACTATTCACATGTCTTTCTTTTCCTTTCTTATATTTATGAAGATTCAATTGTGATTTGGATGTAGAATAAACATTGTGAGGGGTGAAATTATCAAAATTTGATAACTAAAAACCAGTAAGTCTACCAACTAGACCTTCCAGAGTTAAGTTGTCATCAGGACTACATCTCAGTTCTTGTATAGTAGATACTCTAATATCATAAATAGGAATTAGGGTTCTTAATACCTTTCTAATAACAATATTATCATCAATAGTTCCATTAGCTCCTCTAATAGTATTCACAACCTCCTTAACTCGGCTACAATATTGAACAATAGTTTCACCATGTAACATTCTCATTTCATCAAACTTACCTCTTAATCTTTCAGATTTGGCTCTTAGTACATTTGTATCACCTCCATAGATAGATGCCAATGTGCCCCACATTTATTTTGCAATTTTACAGTCTTTTATGTCTTCAAATTCATGATAACTTAGGGTTGATGCAATCTCCAACATTGCTTGATTGTGTTCTTGCTTTTCCTTCATCTGCTGAGATGTCAACATTGTTGGCACATTTATATAATAATTTTCCACATAGTATTTTTCTGCTTCTCCATTTTCAGCTAGGTATAGCTTCATCAAAATTTTCCATGTAGGGAAGTTCTTCTTGTTCAGCCTCAGTACCTCCTTTTTATACATCTTGATCTTTAGCTTCAAGTACCTTCAAAATTTTCTTTTCAAGCACCACAAATCTCTGATACCAATTGTTAGAATGATTTAGAATAACTGAGAGGGGGGATGAATAAGTTATCCTCAGGTCCAAATGTACCAATTGAACTTTCAAACACTTCAACCAACTTAGATCTACTCAACAATCCACTCGGTCTCTATAACATATAATAAATAACATAAACTTGCGGTCCATTGTCCTAAAGTAATCAACTTGCAGAATGTAAAACTTTTAACAGTATAACACATCAAATAACATTCACACAAGTATGAGACCAGGATTTAACATGGAAACCCAATATGGGAAAAACCACCAGTAACATGCTACCAATTTTTCACTCTTCTGAAGTGAGCTATGTGAGGAGCCAACCCTGTTAAAGGTTACAATACACATTATTAAATGTGACCCTATTAAAGGATTTAATCACCCTGTTAAAAGTGAGCCTTGTTAGAGGACTTAGATCATTCCATTAGAATGTCACCTTGATAAAGGATTTCCAATATGACTGTTAGGTCAACCTTGGTTAAAAGTATTTTGACTGATACAATGGTTATAAAGTAACAATAGATTTGATCTGAAACATACAACTCACTTTTAAAATATAGTTCCACTCTAGCTCAAGTTCTAATTCACTAACTAGCCTCCATTGTCATCTCTCTCTCTCAAATCTTCTTGGAAATCTGTCAAGAAATCACCATTGTGCAGTCCTATACTGCTCTTCTCAGCCTTCTTAGCCTCCTGCTTAGATTTTCCAATCAACTCAATCAACCTCTGCAAACACATTACCTATGTTGGTGCTCAAATCAATAGATTGGATTTCCTATGGACTTGTCAACCCAATGCTGGGAAACCCAAGTAATTTGGCCAACTAACAAGATTCAACCAAGGAAAGGTTGAACCCTATACAATTCTAGCTCTGCAGAACCAAGGCTGGTAGGCCTATACCTTAAACTTATCCTTCAAGTATTAAGGATTTTTATATAAAATATAATACACCTCAAACCCTCTCTCTCAAGTATGGCAAGGCACTTGAAATAAATCTAACTGAAATTAATATATCATAAACTGTAAACTAAAATACTTTGAGTAATTGAAAGAATCTTTAGTAAATATGTATGTAAATTGAAATAAACAGATAGATAAGATATCACAAAACTATAACAATGAACTAAATAACTATAATCCAAATAATGATTAGACCAGCGCCTTATTCTATCATGGGAAATAGAGTCAAGATCATTCCAATCTTATGTTCAACCTCAGAGACAGTTTTACAAGAAAACTTATCACTTCAAAGGTGTTATGAAATGAACATGCAACCTTGAAACAAGTTGAGAGATATTTTAAAAGGATATTACTTCTCAAATGATAGACCAATTGATTGAGGCCTCAATCAACAAAATTTAACCATGCAAAATGAGAAAAACTAGTTGATAATAAAGACTATGAACCAGATCAGGAAGTATGTACATCAAACTATCACTTTGAAGAATTTTTATTGATTTATCTAAGGGACTAATTGTAAAATGACAATGAAACTATTACACATGTGAAAGAAAAATGACTTATCTTTATTGATTTTGAAAAAATAGTACATCCAGGTCCATGTTACACTTGTTGATTAAAAACTATCTAAATATGTGAAATTGTATTATATTGTATTGTCTTGTCTCTTTACATTTTACATTATGTATATATATGTGTTTGAGAGGCTTTCACGCCTCTTTAGGGTGAAAAGACACAACCCTTATTACAAATTATTTTGAAAAAATAATAAACTAACTAAAAAATAACTACCTAACTTTTGGATTTGGATTTGGTCAAAAAATCTAAAACACCTTGTGAAAAGCTAATATTTCTATTGGATATAGGAAATTCAATTTCCCAAGCTAGGTCATTTTTAGATTTTTAAATTTTGACCATATTCAGCCTTTGTCGGCATCATCTTTGTAGCAGGTTAAAATTCCAATACTTTCTGAAGGCTTCAATTAGTTAGTTCTATTTATTTGTGTCGTAAAACTTCCTTCCTTTGATTTTTTTAGTATGGAGAAACTTGCTTCTTGATAATGGATGGGGACTTCTAAATTCTTAAAATTTAGGGAACCACCAACCTGCAATTAGGTTAATCTTACACATATCTTATTAGGTAGCTTGATCTTTTTCCACTTAATCATCACCATAGATATTAGGGTTTGGTCAGATCCAATGAATCCTTCCAAAATTTAATTCTCATTCTACCTTGTAGAATACATCTCAAAACTCCTTGAATCCATACATAAAAATGGTTAAACATATTATATAGTCAGAAAATGGAAGCACTTTCATTGTAGACTGGTTTAGCCTTTCGAGTAAGTGGTTTGGGGTCATGTCAAGTGCCTTGAATGGGTCTCTGACTTGGATCTAGCTTTCCTCCCTATTCTGCCCCATTTCCCACTTTTTCCAGCCTGTTTCTGACACTCCTGAACTCCAAAATGGGATTTTGGCCTCAGGGTCAAGGTTGACCTTTTTGGGTCAAGTTTGACCTTGACCTTGACCTAGGTCAAGGATGACCTTGACCTTGACCTAGGTCACAATCGACCTTTTTCTGACTTTTTGTCCAAATCCCAGATTTCCAGGATTTTTGGATGTCGGGTTTCAAAAAGAGGTTAATTCCCGCTTTCGGGTTGGCTGTTTTGGGTTCTGAAATGATGAATATTAAATTATATTTAATATAGGTCCTCTTCTAGGGGCATGGGTCTAATTGGAATTTAATTCTCCTATGTCGGCCTCTCTAGAGGATTGTGCCCTAGTTTCATATAAAAGGAAGTCTTCTCCTCTCATTTTCTCTAAGCATGAAATCATAAGGCACTTGAAGCAAGAAATAATCCATTGAAAAAAACATCTAATCTCAAGCATTCAAGCATTTCTCAAGCACTCACTTCATCAAGGAGATCCATTGGTAGCCATTGAAGGGTTCAAGCTCTATGGATCCCTCTTGTTGAAGATTTCTCCATCCACATTCCTCAAGGCTTCTGCCTATTCCAAGATCCATTCAAGATTGGTGTTGAAGACCTACAATAAATTGATTAAAGACATCCTAAATTCTACATTCTATATTCTACATCCATTTGGTGCATCCATACTTGTGGGTTCAAGGACTCGAATCCTCCACAAGGACCTTTTACATGAGCAAGGTGAATTGTTCCATTTACTTTGTTTATTCCTGCGATTTCAATTATATATTTGAGGTTAATTCAAAAATTGGGGTTTCACCAAGGCAAACCCCTCCCCCCAACAAAAAAACCCTTTTTCTTGTAGGTACAAGTTTGGAATAGTATATTAGGACAGAGATTTGGATACCCTTTTTAGCAAACTTCTGAGATCCAAAAATAGAATTTCAGTCTAAGAATTTTTAGGTTGATTGTGACCTAGGGTGCAATCGGAAATTCTGGAAAATGGTGACATTGACTTGAGGGTACAAATTGGAACTATCTCAGAACAAAAAAAGATTTTTGGGTTTTGTCCGTCTCTGCATTTCTATTCCAGATCTGGTCTCATATTTTCCAGAAACTCAACACAGGCTTTAGAAAATAGCATTCTTCAGATCTACAATATTTCAAGGTTAGTGCATTTCTCCTATTCAATTTAATTAAGGTTATTAATCTATCTAAATCTAAAATACATTCAAATTAACAAATCAAACCAGGTACTTAAGATCTTCCTTCCTTATTCTTGTTTCCAAATGATTGATTCATTTATGTATTGATCCTTCCTTTTGGATTAATCAACTTGGATCTTTCATTTAGATATCTAAGGATAGAAGGAGAGAATTTTATTTATCCCCATAAACATATTCAAATGTAATATCTTTTATGTCTTTCATTTTACATCTTACGTTTTGGTGAACCCGCGATAGACAACTCTTTCTTTTTGTTGTTAGATTTGCATTTTATGTTAGATATTACATGCATATAAAAGTAGATTTCTTTTTATGCTCTTTCATTCATACTTCAAAAATATATTAAAATTATAAAATTTCTTTAAAAATACAAAAAACATTTACATTTTTCATGCTTGTAATGTTACTTTGTGTTCAACATGTATATTTTTGTTTTGAATACTTTGATGAGACTTTTTGTTGCAAAAGAGGATAGATCCCCTAATGAGGTACATGGAAGTGAGGACAAAAATTGTTCGGATAAGATCTCCATTGATCCTATTCCTATTTTATCCTCCTCTACAACCTCTTCAATTGACCTTTACCATAGAGATAAGTTAAGGATCGATGTTAATTCTTCTCCTAATATATGTCGTTTCTATGAGCCTATTTTAGAATATAATTCTTTCTCCTTTATGGATCAAGCTTTAGGCACTCCTACAATGTATTTTATAGATAGGGATGATAATCCTCCTATTTGGGATGAAACCTTAGATTTGGATGTTGATTAATCTCTTCCTCATGAAGCCATTGTGGATGATCCTCCTATTTGGGATGAACCCTTGGATAAAGACATTGATTTATCCCCTTATTGTGAAGATGATTTGATACAAGAGGGTGATTTATTAATGGATGAAATATCAATACATGATGGTGACTCTTTTTATAAAACACACTCTCCTTATGCAGGCATTTTAGAGAAAAAAGAAGACATTATAGATGCTTTACCTCCATTTAGGATTCCTTCTAGTGATGAGGAATTAGCGGAGAATGATATGAATTCTCTTAATTCTCTCCCTCTTAGTGATGATCTTATGGAGAATCAAGATCCTACCTCATCTTCTCCTAGGATGTCTTCTTTGCTTCCTTCTTGTGAATCTATTTGTAGTGTTGAGACAACTAACATGGTTTATCCAAAACCCTTGTTGACTATCAAAGGTTGTCCTCGCATTACTATCAAATGTAAACCTATGGAATCTTTAGAGTCTTTCAATGATCAAGATTCGATAGCTCACACCTATTGTACAAGGAATAACCCCCAACCTAATCTGGTGGTTCCTACTTCTTTACCACCTTCTCAACCCATTCTTCCTCCTTCACCTTGTCTTCCTAGCAAGGAGTATGATTTGATAAACCAATTGTGCAATACCCCTGCCAAGATTTCTTTATGGGACCTTCTTCAATATTCACCTACCTACCATAAAGCCTTGAAGAAATCTCTAGAAACTCTTTCCACTCCACCTCCTAATCAAGAGAACATAAATTCCTTCTTACAATGCATGCATGCTACCTCGGGTCCTCCTGACATTGTATTTACTCAAAAGGATTTACCTTCTAAATAAATACAGAATCAATATGATGCCCTTATGGTTGTTGTTACTATCAATAAGAGTATCATTCATATGACCTTGATTGATAATGGATATGGGCTTAACATTTGTAGCATGGATATGCTCAAAGAGATTAAAGCCAATGTTTCAACTATTCAACTTGATAATAATCCTATACATGGATTTGATAACATTGATAAGAACACTTTCAAAATCATTACCTTACCTATCAAAGTAGGTTCGGTCATCCTGAATACTCATTTTCACATTATTCCTAGACCTCTTAATTATAACTTACTTTTGGGTATACCTTGGTTGCATGAGATGCATGTTGTTCCTTCCACCCTTCACCGTAAAGTCAAGTTTATTCACAACAACATGGTGTATACACTTCATGTAGATTATGCGTCAAATCCTTGTTTCAATATTCAAACCCACAATAATACTATTCCTAATAGTAATCCTTCTTCCTCTAATTCTCTTCTTGGAGATGATTAGGAAACCTTGGATTTTAATCCTACCTTTATTGGAGACTGTAAAGTTTCAAATCTTGATTTTATGAAGCAACAAAGAGAGTTTGAACAACGAGTCTTTGCTTCTACTTCTCATTCCCTTCGTAATAAATTTTTTGTTGCTTCTATCCACTATGAATCTGTCAAACCTACTAGTAATGGCATAGTGACTACTGATGTTTCATTGAATCCTTCTGATATGGCTTCTTGTTATGGTCCTGGCTATCATTTACTAGTTAAACAAGGATTCCATGGTCAAGGATGTGGTAAGCATAAAGATGGAATTCAAATGCCCTTACAGAATGGGGGTGCATGAGCATTCTTATGGATTAGGGTTTAATCCTCAATGACACATGAATAACAACATCTCAAATAACACTTCAAAACATGATGATCTATGAGGGAATTTGACCAAGAAGTTATTTTTCCTAAACTCCTTTGTGCTAAGATGATTACTAGACCTAAACACAAAAAGAAATGTAGTCCACACTTGAAGACTTTTCCTTTTTGTTTATATCATAGATTTCATGATCACCCTACTAATGACTGTCAAGCTTTACATTATAAGATTAGGCAGCTCATTGATAGTAAAGTTATTTCTATATCATGTGGCAATGAGTTGTATTTCAATCATGTTTTCTCTAAATAACATTTATGTTCCTATTATGGAACTCCATATTATGTAAACAATGTTAGCCTACTCTTTGGGGGATCGTTGGATTTCATAGTATTGTGAGTGATATAATAGGTCCACTTTCATCCTTGTGTTGGCAAGTTGACTTCCTAAGGATGCATGACTCATTTTTTTTTGTAATCATGGCAACAAAGTCATGTTTAGTTTCTGTCATGAAAGACAAAATGACTAAGTATGGAAAATAGAGTAGACAGAGATATTCAGTGATTAGCACATCAGCGCACATGTGAGAGATCAATTGAGCTTATGCACATTCAGATATATATTGTATGACATGTGTACATGCTACATCCAGACATGCATAGTATGGTACAATAGCATGGCGAAGTTACAGGCAGATCAGTAGACCAGCAATCTAGAAGACAGAGCATGGAAGTTGACTACTGTTTTGATCAGCGTGAATTATTTTGTAATGTAATGGCTAAGAGCCTTTGGTTATATGTTTGTAATTATGTAATTAAAATTTTAGTAAACACACTTAAGCTGACTTGTTCAGAAGCATTGTGTATTTTTTTTTAGGGCCGACTAGAGTCTTGTTTTGGGTCGCTCCTATTCAGATATGAACATATAAGTATGTAATGTAAAGTTATGTTACAACCATCAATTATTATGTAAGAGTAAGATACATAAGAGTAGTATAATGAAGTCAGTATATGATATAGCTCTTTAAGAGAGTAAGAGCATTCACGCATACATGGAACTGATTAGACAACAGTGTCATCACAGCAGTTCACTTTTGATATAGTGCATATCATCTTTCAGAAGGTTGTAGCCTTCATCCTATTGGGCAGTGAGCCATATACCTTTAATAGGGTTTCATAAAAGACTCCTAAAAGGGTCAGACCTTTAACCAGGTCATTGTACTCATATTGTAAAGACTACTTCTAACAGGTCAAAGGAACTTTAATAGGTTCATTATACCTAGTACAATATTTGTGGATACTAATTCCCACCAGGGTTTTCCTCTGATCAAGGTTTCCCCATAATCATATCATGTGTTATGAGTTCTTATATTAAGCTTCATTCTATGTATGTTTGATTTATGTTTAAGTTGCTGAAAATTAATTAATAGACAAACACTAATTCACCCCCCCCTCTCAATGTTTCCAACAATTGGTATTAGAGCTCTGGTGCTCAGAAAATAAGTTTAACCACTTGAGGAGATCATGGACTCAGCAGAAGCAAAACATTTGAAAAAGAATCTTGAATCAGCTATTGAAGATCTTGATAGATCTGAAAAAGAAAATGAAGAACTTAGACTGAAATTTGATGGCTCACAAATACTTATCAAGAAATTAAGAAAAGATTTGAAAGATTGTTCTACAAGTAATTTAGGGAAAATTATCAAAAAGCTCAATGAAGAGAATATGTCTCCGAAAGAAAAAGTTGAAAATTTGGATGAACAGCTCACAGACAGCCAAATTTCTATTGAAGAAAAGATCAAAGAAAGCAAACAACTAGATGATAAAATCTTGAAAGAAAACATGAAAGTCCTGGAATTGGAAAATATAAAGAAGAAGTTGGAATCTAAATTAATAGAAGCAAAGGATAAAATTGATAAAATCCACACAAGTTCTAATTCACTTCGATCTTAGCTCAATGGACAAAAGAAAAAAGGCGACACTACTGGTCTTGGATACAGTGTAGCACAAATTGAAATCAACTCATTACAAGAAAGAAAGAAAGATCATGAAGCACCTTTCGAGGCAAAGAAAGTTGAAAGTGTTACAGAGATTAAAATAGATCCACCTAAAGGGGAAATCAAGCAAGTTAACAGAACTTGTTATGCATGTAACAAACATGGTCATTTGGAAAGAGATTGAAAATAAGTAAGACCTTTCAATGGTTACTATTTCTCCTGTAATAAGTTTGGTCACAGGTCTATACATTGCAGAACAAATCAAAGAAATCAGTCACAACAGAATCAAAGAAGAATGAATCAAAACAATCAGAGAAATCAACCTCAAAGGAATTTGCAGAACACCACATGTCAGATATGTAACTACAATGGACACACAAAAAAATAGTGTAGCATGATGAACAAAAGCATCAGAACTCCTATCATTTGTCACACATATGGAAAGGCTGGACACATCTCAAGGTTTTGTAGATCCAAAACTCAAAAGCAAGAGGATCCTAATAAATCACTATTTGAAGAAGAAGGAGAAGTCAAGTTTTTTCAAGAAAAATAAGATTCAAGAAAAATTTGGGTTGAATTAAAGAAGGACAATAATGTTGACAAAGTAGTTGATGCATCCACAGTGGACGCACCCTCTACTTCTACTTGAATAGACCTTCTTGGTCTTAGGGGGAGCTATTCTATCTCAGGACCCCTATGCAGTTGATATACTCACCTCTGAGTATGTGCCTATGGATTCATGGTTATAAGCACATAATATTGCAGTATGCATACACACATTGTCTCAAATGCATCAGGATCTAAGTTTCAAAATCTCTAAGTAATTTGTGTACGGTTGCAAACATTAAATGCAGTAGATTGTATAAAAGAAAATAAGTGTTCGATCTTCTTCACACTTGCATTCGAGATCATATAATTTGGAGAGCATTGGAGCACTAGGCATCAAGGCATGAAAGCATAACAGATTTGGTAGTTAAGCGAACAGATAAGAAGTTTGGAATGGAACCCTAGCAGTCGTGCTATTTTGAAATTTTGTGAAACCCTACTTAAGAAAGTTCCAAGTAAGTATGGTGACTCCAGTAGTATTTGATATTGCAGAGAGGAAGAGATTTGTATTCAAGAAACATCCATTCAAATCCATACTGGATGAAGTGGAAGGGGCTTTCTCCAAAACCCCTCTTGGTGTTGTTCACGTAGAAGATATCTGTGCATATATTTACTGTAAGAAGGAAACAGTAGGAGATATTAGCATAGCCACTCATATGGGATCTATGATGAAACCTAATTACACATTCAAGGATGAGTTCACGCACTTGATTGATAACCCTATTTTTGAATACTCGAATGTGCATGAGTTTGATGAGCCAGAATGGGTGAAGATTTTGCTAAGAAGAATACATGATGATCTTTATTGGATTGGTGAGGTCCCTATGCGCATCACTACAGACCTAACCATGAATTAACTAGACATCCCAAGACTGGACCATTTTTTCCTACAGGAAAGGATTTCTAGAAGAAAATTGAACAAGTTTGCCTATCTAGAAGTGACAAGCATGAAATGACAGTTGACCCCATCAAGGAAGATGACATAAAACTTCTAACTATGATACTTGGGTATAATTTTCAGCAAGCAAACAGGTTAAATAGTGTCTCTGCAGCAACAGTCCTAGAAGCTATTAGAATGGTGAAGGATAACACTCAATACAACCTATGTGAGATCTTGTGTGGTCAATTGATTGACAACATTCAAATCATCAAGCATGACAGGAGCAAGACATTCAGGTTTGGATCCTTGATCATCTATTTGTACTTCCATATTGTTGGAAAGGCTGCAAACCTTTACCTAGATAGGAGAAAACCCAAAATGTCTCAGATTTCTCTTAAGGCCACTTTAGAGAGTAGTGCAAGGGATGCCATGGATATGGATATTAAGACATTTAGGATCAAAATGAAGAATAGGTTCAGATTATCAGAGAAGATAGTTGAAAAATGTAAGGATACCATATGTTTCATGGTAGAAACAAATTGCACTTTCATGGAGGCAGTTGAACCTAGAACCAAATGGATTCATCCTCTTGGTTATGAAGTGGAAGAACATGTGTTAGAAGGATATGCACAAGTTCTATTATCTACGCCCAAAGATCCTAATGATCCTAGGTGGGGCACCTATAGAGAAAATACCAATGAAGTGGATACTATCTTACATAGTGCTGATAATAAAAGGAAAGCATCCAGAATTACATCTAACATACTAAAAGTTCATGGAGTCACTCAAGAAGATCTTGACAAAGCTAGAGATGCCAAGATAGCAAAAGAACTTGAGAAGGCTGAACAAATCCAGAAGAAGAAGAAAGTAGAGAGCACCTCTGCACCATCTACCACCATTGACTTAGACTCATCTCCACTTTCTACACCAATCAAGAAGACTAGAGGAAGAAAACAAGCGCCCACAAATCACCCATCCTCAAGGAACACTCGGAGCAAAGCAAAGAATACTCAAGCTCCTCCTGAGGTAGGATTTAGACCTAGTCTAAATGTTTTGAAGAACAAGATTGTAAATGAAGGGAGAT
>MU227386.1:1519581-1537412 GCA_018584345.1 Thuja plicata | reverse complement strand
AAGTATCAAGAAATAGATAAGACTGAGATACATTCTATGATCATATCTCATATGATCAAGTTTAAGAAGACAGTTCTTGAACTCAAGACAGTGATACCGGATCAGTTATGGAACATATTGGAGATCATGAAAAGACATGCAATAGAGGAAGAAATTAAGATTAGAGAAGAAACATTGGATACTCTTCTCCCTGTATGCTCGCATGATGAGAAGGCTATATTATTAGATCTGGTGAAGCCTCATCTCAGAACCAAGACAAGGACTTTACAGATTATGAACAAAGAGTATGAACAGATAGGTAAAGAGACTAAAAAGGCATTTGCACAAGTTTTTATGGATAGACACATGTATCCACCAATGACACCTACTACAAAATTAAATCTAGCTCCTCCTAAACAGGCTACAGAACTAGTGATTCAGATAGCGCCTATAACAGGTCCACAGGTTTCAGCGCCCACAGTGACAATAACTTCTGATATAGAAAAAGACTCAGAAGATATTATAGTAGTTGATAACATCAAGATATCCATGACAACATCTGACTAGGACATGGACATAGTTAATAAAGCATTTGTAAGCACTGAAGAAATGTGCACTGATGATACATCTGCACAATAGGATGAAGTTCCCATCAATGATCCAATTGACATAAATGAAGGAAAAGATACTCAAGGTGATAAGACAGCAGTAAAAGAGATACCAGTAAAGGTTGAAATCATGGATACTAGTCAGAACACTATATTCTCACCATCCACTCAACCATCTACCTCATTGTTGTCAAGGTTAACTCCTAATTCAGCATGTCTGGATGCATGGGGAGAAGAAGACCTAATCAAGATCAATGTTCTTGCTATGGAAAAAGAAAAGGAGAAACAAGTGATGAGGAACCCTTGCTTTTTGGAAACAGTAAACATATTGAATGACTTAGTGCCTGTTGATCAAAAAGTAGCCAAAGTCCAATCAGTTGAAGATGTGGACAACATTTTGACAAACTTCAAAACACATTTTACAAGCCTAGTAGCTTCAGCTACTAAGATTGCTAAAGAAGAATATAAGAAGGAGAGATTGAATGAATTGGTAAATAATTTTAACTCAGACCTAAAATCCTTAAAGATTGGGCAATCCATATTGAAATATTTAGCAGCTAAAGGCAAGAAAGTTATAGCTAACTGCATGGACAGAGTGAAGTTCACCTCTGAGAACATTAAAAAGGTAGAAGAGGTAGAGATCATGGTGGATAGCATCAGAAAATCATTTGAAACATCCACGTGACACATGAACATTTGCAATAATGTCTATCAAGGATAGTTGGATAAAATTGAGAAGGCAAAATTGGAAATCAGCAAGATAAGAATAAGACAAACCCAGTTGAGAAATGCACTTGCGCCATCTCTAGCAGTCCTTAATGAGAACATCAAATAGATTGATGACACCATGGTGACATATGATCAAGGTCCTTGCATGGATCTGATGAAAATGGAGAAACTGAATTATTCCCTATGCGCGCATCTTCAGACAGTAGATGCAATGAAAGTATTTTGGTAGAAAGAGATCCAATCTCTTCAAATTGTGTACCCTGAAGTTTACATAGAGTAAGTATGTTGAAGACTTACAAGTTTTTGTACACCTTTGTCATTAATGTCAAAGGGGGAGTAATATAGAATGTGTATATGTAGAGAAGTATATGTATATATCAATAAGATGTTATGATATATAGTCATTTTTTGTGTTAAGTCATTTTGAGAAACTTGGCCACATTCCTTTGTTGCCATAAATGAAAAAGGGAGAGATTGTTGGAAAGTTGACTTCCTAAGGATGCATGACTCATTTTGTGTTTTCATCATGGAAAAAAATTCAATTTTAGTTTCTATCATGAAAGACAAAATGACTAAGTATGGAAAATAGAGCAGACAAAGATATTCAGCAATCAGCACATCAGCGCATGTGCGAGAGATCAATTGAGCTTATGTGCATTTAGATATATATTGTATGACATGTGTAAATTCTACATCTAGAAATACATAGTATGGAACAACATTACGATGAAGTTACAGGCAGATTAGTAGACCAGTAGTCCAGAAGACAGAGCATGGAAGTCAACTACTGTTTTGATCAGTGTGAATTATTTTGTAATGTAATGGCTAAGCACCTTTGGTTATATGTTTTTAATGATGTAATTAACATTGTAGTAAACATGCTTAAGCCAACTTGTTTGGAAGCATTGTGTATTTTTTTTAGGGTTGACTAGAGTCTTGTTTTGGGTCGTGCCTATTCATATATGAACATATAAGTATGTAATGTAAAGTTATGTTACAAGCGTCGATTATTATGTAAGAGTAAGATACAAAAGAGAAGTATAATGAAGTCATTATATGATATATCTCTTTAAGAGAGTAAGAGCATTCACGCATACATAGAACTGATCAGACTACAGTGTCATCACAATAGTTCACTTTTGATATAGTGCATATCATCTTTCAGAAGGTTGTAGCCTTCATCCTTTAGGCAGTGAGCCATATACCTTTAACAAGGTTTTGTAAAAGAATCCTAATAGGGTCAGACCTTTAACTAGGTCATTGTACTCATATTGTAAAGACTACTTCTAACAGGGAAAAGGAACTTTAACAGGTTCATTATACCTAGTACAATATTTGTGGGTACTAATTCCCACTGGGGTTTTCCTCTGATCAAGGTTTCCCCATAATCATATCATGTGTTATGAGTTCTTATATTAAGCTTCATTCTATGTATGTTTGATTTATGTTTAAGCTGCTGAAAAGTAATTAATAGACCCCCCCCCCTCAGTGTTTCCAACACCTTGTTCCCATGCTTGGGGGGCAAGGATGTCATCTCCTTCTTTTTTTGTCTTTCTTGGATTCACTTTTCCCTTGGTTAACCAATATATATCTATTATGTGATATCCAATCATACATGAACATTTTGGCTTGCATTGAGGATCTATGTCCTTGATCACAACCTATTTCGTTGTTTAACATTGGCTTTCCATGGTTGATAAATCTCTCACCTTGGAAACTAAATAGTGTGCTATCCCTCACAAGGGTTACTTTTTCACTTCTTGGATGATATTTCTTTGCATTCGTCCCTTCCATGGCCTCATAGGAGATGTGAACTTCTTGGTTTGGACTGGGTGTTGTCTATGGATATTGTCTTGATGTTGAAGAAGATTGTATCCTTGAGCTTTTATTTCCTTAACATGACAAAATAGTATGTACTTTTCCATCTTAAGGAGGGGGCATATATATGGCCTCTCTCATTCTATATTATGCAATTTTTTTCTAACATTTTGTTTTGCAGCATGCTAAATCCTCTGAAGATAACACACATAAGTTTCTAAATCTTGAAGAGATACACATTCAATTACAATTCAATATGCTAAATCTTCAAAAGGTAACACACATAAGTTGCTAAATCATGAAGAGATACGCATTTTACAAATGTATTCCATGATGATATAACGATATGGATCCATGGGTACTTCATAAAAGCTTCCAGAAGATGCACTACATACATGCACAAAGCTGCCAGAAGGCGCACAACTTTATGGGGTGACTATCAAGTGCTTTCTTGGTGGGACATCCTATCCTTTTTGTGGTTCATAGTGATATACACACATCTTACTAGGCGAGGTAATCACACCCTCTCTCTTTTTCTCTCTTAACTGGTGATGTCTCTCTTATCATGATCTTAGGGTTGATAAATACTTAAGTCCTTGGGGGCTTGAGGATTCCTTTGTCCCTTTTGATTTCAATAAGATTATTTTTTCTTCATGATCTCCTTTACCAAGAGTTTGCATCGAGTCCATATTCTTGCTAAAGTGGGGGCTAAATGTATAGTCAAAAAATGGAAGCACTTCCATTGTAGACTGGTTTAGCCTTTCGAGTAAGTGGTTTGGGGTCATGTTAAGCACCTTGAATGGGTCTCTGACTTGGATCTATCTTTCCTCCATGTTCTACCCCATTTCCCACTTTTTCCAGCCTATTTCTGAAACTCCCGAACTCCAAAATGGGATTTTGGCCTCAGGCTCAAGGTCAACCTCGACCTTGACCTAGGTCAAAATCAACCTTTTTCTAAATTTTGGTCCAAATTCTAGATTTCTAGGAATTTCAGATGTTGAGTTTTGGAAAGAGTTTAATTCCCGCTTCCGGTCGACTGTTTTGGGTTCTGAAACGATGACTCTTAAATTATATTTAACATAGGTCCTCTTCTAGGGGCATGGGTCTAATTGGAATTTAATTCTCCTATGTCGGCCTCTCTAGAGGATTGTTCCCTAGTTTCATATAAAAGGGAGCCTTCTCCTCTCATTTTCTCTAACCATGAAATCATAAGGCACTTGAAGCAAGCAATAATCCATTGAAGCAAGCATCTACTCTCAAGAATTCAAGCATTTCTCAAGAACTCACTTCATCAAAGAGATCCATTGGTATCCATTGAAGGATTCAAGCTCTATGGAGCCCTCTTGTTGAAGATTTCTCCATCCACATTCCTCAAGGCTTCTTCCTATTCCAAGATCCATTCAAGATTGGTGTTGAAGATCTACAAGAAATTGATTGAAGACATCCTACATTCTACATTCTATATTCTACATCTATTTGGTTCATCCATACTTGTGGGTTCAAGGATTTGAATCCTCCACAAGGACCTTTTACATGAGCAAGGTAAATTGTTCCATTTACTTTGTTTATTCCTGCAATTTCAATTATATATTTGAGGTTAATTCCAAAATTGAGGTTTGACCAAGGCAAACCCCTCCCCCCAACAAAAACACCCTTTTTATTGTAGCTATAGGTTTGGAACAGTGGACTGGGACGAAGATTTGGATACCCTTTTTAGCAAACTTTGGGGATCCAAAAACATAATTTCAGTCTGAGACTTTTTAGGTCGATTGTGACCTAGAGCACAATCAGAAATTCTGGCAAATGGTGACATTGACTTGAGGGTACAAATCAGAACTGTCTCAAAATAGAAAAATATTTCTGGTTTTTTTCTGTCTCTGCATTTCTATTCTAGATCTGGTCTTGGATTTTCTAGAAACTCAACACAGGATTCAGAAAACAACATTCTTTAGATCTGCAATATTTCAAGGTTAGTGCATTTCTCCTATTCAATTCAATTAAGGTTATCAATCTATCTAAATCTAAAATACATTCAAATTAACAAATCAAACCGGGTACTTAAGATCTTCCTCCCTTATTCTTGTTTCCAAATTATTGATTCATTTATGTATTGATCCTTCCTTTTGGGTTAATCAACTTGGATCTTTCATTTGCATATCTAAGGATAGAAGGAGAGCATCTTATTTACCCCCATAAACATATTCAAATTTAACATCTTTTATGTATTTCATTTTAGATCTTTCACATATATTAAATGCTCATTTAATTCTCCACAATGATCATCCTTATCTTAAATACACTTTACATATCCCAAGAATTCAACTATGTCGGCTAGGATCTCAAATCTTCCTCAAACTGTCAAAATACTGACACTCGGTCATCACTGTATTCTTCTATTTGGTCATCACTAGATAACTTGGTAATTACTAACTAAGCATTTAGTCTTCCAATCTTCACTTGGTATTAAAGACAAACAACATATTACCTTTTGAAAGTGCAATCTCATCAAGTACCCACTATAGCTTCACATAACTCAACGATTTCACTAGGTCTTCTTGTTATCCCCTATTTTAAAATATTCTTTGTTGATCAATTGATATGACTCTAATAGATAGCAACTATCTTACCAGTTAAGGTTTGACATCAATGGCAATATAAAAATTGTTTCAATTGTAGCTTCCAACACAAGAGAAATAAATGCATCCTATGATGAAATAAACTTTGGTGGCACCTTGGGCAAGCACCATGGTGAAAACTAGGCAATCTGGCATCATGTGTAAGGATCATAGCTCCCTATCTATCATTGCTCCAACTTGGAATCACTTTTCATTTCACTACATATTCTGTAATATAAAACCTTTGTCATCTACTCATGGCTTGAAATTTGTTGGTTATCCTTGTCATATCATATCTTGTCATTTCCTACATTGAGTCAGTCCATCACGTCCATTTTGAAATAAATTTCCTAGTATGTCTTCACTTAGGGAAACACAATGTCATGATCCATCAATATCCTAAAAAAATAAAAATAAAAATGAAAAATGTCTTAAAAAAATCTAAAAATAAGGCAATGCCCTAAAAAATCAAAACATCAAAAAATGTCTCGAGGAAACACCAAAAACATTGTTAAAAGTTTTGAAAACAATTGTCAAAGACAAAAAAAAACATTGAAAATTATGCAATACACTCCTTTATACATAGACCATTTATTTTTTATTTCAACAAGCATTGAACGATGTCATACAACAAGTCACAGTTCAACAGAACCAAGTAAAAACTGTCAAGTAGTCAATAGGTCCTCAATCAAAATCAACCAAGTATGAGGTTGTGTGTGAGATTGTTGGTCCCAATTCCCCATGGTACTAGGAAATATTTTCTTACCTAACAAACCAAATGATTCCCCCTAACCTTTCCCACAACCAAAACAAATCCTTAATAAGGAAAGACTCATGTTATGCCATCATTGCCAATACACTCTATAGATGTAGTCTGGATGTAACACTCTTATGATGCCTCAACTAAGAAGAAGAAACAAACAACATTAATAGAAGTGCATGAGGGTTGTTGTGGTGCCCATTCTAGTGGTTTAACCTTAGCTAAATATATTTTGATAATTGGGTATTATTAGCCCACTATGGAGACCGGTGCCTATAAATTCATCCAAAAGTGCAACAAATTTTAAAGACACAATAACCTCATCCATGCACCAGATTAGGAGCTAAAACCACTCACTTCATCATGGTCTTTCTCACAATGAGGGATTTATGTCATTGTCATGATTCACCCACTATCCTTTGATAATAATCAATACATCATTACAACAACTGAGTATTTCACAAAGTGGATAGAGTTAATTCCAATGACCTATGTCACCAATAAACAAATTTCCAAGTTTATCTTGAATTATATCAAAATATGGTATGGTGTCCCACAATTCATTATCATAGACAATGGCACTCCATTAAAAATAAACAAGTGGATGAAATTTGTGCCAAATTCCATATCAAGCATTTCTATTCCTCATGCTACTGCCCACAAAGTAATAGCCAAGAAGAGTTTTTGAAAAAAACCATTATGAAAATTCTCAAAAAGACATTCGATGACGTTGGCCAAGAATAGAACATAAAGTTGAATCCCTCCCTATGGGAATATCTCACTAGTTTCCATACACCCACAAGAGCCACTGCATAATCACTTGTCTATGGTACCAAAGTCATCTTGCAAATTGAGGTTGATCTCCTGTCACTATGAGTATCCCTTCATAATGTCATTTATGATGAGGAATACCATATATCTATACTACAAGAGCTAGAATTTCTTGACAAGAGAAGAAAAAATGCATTGACACATTTGCAGGAATATTAACAATGCTTCCATAGGAGCTACAATTAAAATTTCAGTCTTATCCTTTGAAGTAGGAGACTTGGTACTCATAATGAGTCAAAAAAATCAAATGGAAAGAGAAAAATAGGTAAGTTTGAACTGAACTAGTTGGGTCTATACATCACCATAGAATTCTATGGGTCAAGAGCATATCAGATATCTACATCAGAAGGCCAACCTCTATCAGAACCCATCCAACGAATTGCATCTACACAAGTACTATAAATGACTCTCAAAGTGGACCTATTTGAAAAATGTAAAAAAAAACAAAAAAAATGGTTACCTTGATGAAAACTTGGAAAATAGGCATCTTGTGTTACACAAGATTAGAAATACAATAGAAATAAATTCATCCTATGGTGAAAGCAACTTTGGTGGCACCTTGGGAAAATACCATGGTGAAAACTAGGCAATCTGGCGTCATGTGTAAGGATCATAGCTCCCTATCTATCATTGCTCCAACTTGGTATCACTTGTCATTTCAGTATATATTCTGTAATAAAAAAAACCTTGGTCATCTACTCATGGCTTGAAATTCATTGGTTATCCTTGCCCTATCATATCTCGTCATTTCCTAAATTGAGTCAGTCCATCATGTCCATTTGAAAATAAATTTCCTAGTCTATCTTAGCCCAGGGAAACACAATGTCATGATTCGTCAATATCACAAAAAAATCTAAAAAATGGAAAATGTCTTGAAAAAAATCTAAAAATAAGACAATGCCCTAAAAACCAAAACATCAAAAAATGTCCCGAGGAAACACCAAAAACATCGTAAAAATTCTTGAAAACAATTGTCAAAGACAAAAAAAAACCTTGAAAATTATGCAATAAACTCCTTTGTACATAGACCATTTCTTTTGCATTTCAACAAGCATTGAACGACGTCATACAACAAGTCAGAGCTCAACAAAACCAAGTCAAAACTGTCAACTAGTCAATAGGTCCTCAATCAAAGTGACTAAACTATCTTATCTATTAATCAAGTGAGCATCAAGTCTTTTGTCAAAATATCATCTTATCTTATACAAAGGATGAAAGTACTCAAAACTAGACAGGTCAGTCTAAAGTGGGGTATCTCATTCTTAAAATTAGACGTCATTATCAATTCTCAATGGCATTGTTAAACAAATACAAAAACATAAACACATAATTATTATGGTTGTTAACTTGTTGATTCAAGTTGGTCTTATTATGTACTAATTTTTTCAAGTCATGTTCCTATGCATTTCTGAGATATCCACAAGTGATTAGAGATGTTGGGATGGTTCATGACTTATTTTTCTTTGTCTGTTGTTTATGGGATGTTTGTCATGAAGTCTTAAAAGAGCATTTTGGGTGTCTATGGTAAGAGCCTCCACGTCCACATACAATATATAATTGTAGAACATATTGTAATAGATAATTTGGTTATGATTCACTATACATACCTCAAATCTTAATGTCCAACTTAGATGGATTGGCCCACATTCCTTATTTGTTCAAAGTGCCTGTTAAAATCCAAGGGGATAATTGTACCCAAGTCATTCATATCTTGGTAGTATAATATCTAATTTCTCTATAATAAAGTGGCTCAAGGATGAAATATAATTACTCAAATAAGTTGGAATTCAAAGGTGGTTAATGTAATTTAAGGTTTTAATTAGGATTCATCCTCATTCTCTCAATTATTCTGTTAGTACTAACGATTCTCTTTGTTAGTACCTAAATTCATTATGGTGTTGTATTCGTACAAAAATGGCATACTACATACATATCATGTTAAAAACATGAGAATAAACATCATAATCATTACATCACATAGTAATATAAATGCATGTATAATCCAAACACATAAGTGCATAGAACATCATCATAGAAAATAAACATAACATATGCATCATAAGCATCATAGGCATAAGCACATAGAAAACATATGCATAAATAGAATCCCACCAAAATTGCATCATATATATATAGCTCAAAAATAATTTAAGAGTACAATATCATGATGAATGTCTAAAATAGATCTCACAAGCTCACAAAATATATGCACATAGGTGTCTATACAAATCAACTTGTACTGCATTTTCCCTTTAATTTGGTAGGCCTAGGTGGTACAGAAGTTGAAGATCCAGCCTCAGTCTATCATGGAGGTGGATCTGTAACTGCATATGATTCTCTGGGAGGCTACATAACTGCCCCACTACCTTGAGATCCTTGCGACTGTTGAGATAAATGAGAGGAGGTATAATTAGGCACTCTTTGAGATGCTAGAACAATGCTCTCATAGTGGACCCTCCAATATTGTATCTCTCTATCAACCTCCCTACCCTCTCGGCACATCCAGTTGATAGCTCCTTGTAAGCTTAGGTCCTACACATTGGCTATAAATCCTCACACATATGCCTATTCATGTCTAACTCTATCCTCCACTGCATGTGTTGGAATAGTCCCAAGGGATAACTGAGAGGGGGGGTGAATCAGTTATCAGCAAGTTTAATTCTTTTCTTCAATTAATTACAGAATATCATAAGCACATACACATTTAAGATAACACAAAATAGAACACCACAATTTTGGTTATGAGAAAACCAAACTAGGTAAAAACCCCGGTGGGAATTAGCACCCACAAAGAATTGTACTTGAGTACAATAATCCCTGTTAGAAGATCTTACAACCCTGTTAGGATTTGTTATTTACAATACAATAAGTACAGTGACCTGGTTAAGGGTCAAACCCTGTTAGGAGTCTTTTACAAATAACCCTGTTAGGGGTGAGGACTCACTGTCCAAAAGCTCACTGCTTAATATGGTGAAGGCTGCAACCTTCAGTAAAATAGATATACACTATATCTGAAAATGAACTATTTAAGTAGACCTACTGTCTTCATCAGTTCCAATGTATCTAGGGGTTGAGACATTTTCTTTAGTGAGGCATCTTTAATTAGTTCAATTTGAATCTTAGTTAGTTTTAGGATTTTTTTTTGTTTTGTGTCCTTGTGTATGGATGTGTGAGTTAAGATACTTGTTTTGGGGTCTTGTGTCCTTAAACTTAGAGATATCTTATCTCCTTTTAGTTTTCCCATGATCTTTATCTCTTTCTCTTTATTTCTTCTACTTTATCATGAGCATGAGGTGGACTCATACTCCTGCTAAAGTGGGGACTAAATGTATTATCCTAAAAACTAAGCACCCTTAATTAGGTGCACATTTTAGGCTCATTTTAGTATGTATAGGTTCCTACATTGATTTTATGCTCTCCTAACACTTATTAGACCTTCAAATTAATATTATGAGTCCTATTTTGATTCAATTTATTAAAAACTCAAGGTTAGCCCTTATTTCTAAGTGTTTTCCTCTATTTTCCCTCCAAACAAATAATTCATCTCATCACCTAGGCCCTATACCCATATTTTTTACCTTCGTGACCTGTTCCAACCTCGAATTGAGTTGAACTTTAAAAACCTACACCCACCCTATTTCATTGGCCCCTGATCTAATTTTTTGCTCATTTTCCTAGGTATATGATGCCATTGACAACCTATCTCCTAAGAATTAGGCCTAGATTTGGCCCAGGGCCCTATGTCAAGGTATTTGAAGGATATTTCTTTCATGGTTGGGCTGCTTGAGTTTTAACCCCTAAAATGATGGAATAAGTATATAAACCCCCCCATATCTCCTCATTTTTCTATTTGTTATCATATGTAAGCATTCATTACCAATCAAGCAATCAGAGTTAAAGATCCCTTCTATAATTAGCCATCTAAGTCTTCAATCCTTCAAAGCATTCTTCCTTCTTCATCAATCATTGTTGGAAAACTACAATATCCATAATTCAAGGTTTCTATTCCATGATTTCCTTTAGATAAATCTATCTGATCAAATTCTATGATCACATCCAAAGAGGCATTGCATTATCAAGGTATAAGGATTTACAATTTAGATATGGTTTCTTTTTCATCTTTCTTTACGCAATTTCTTTCATTTTCAAGGTTGATTCCTAAAAAATGGTTTGACTAAGACAAACCCCTTTAGCCAACCTTATTCTCCTTTTTTTTGTGTTTAGGAACAAGTTACGAAGCCACCAGATCAGAATCATGAAGATTAGACAAAATCAAAAAAATCCTAAATTTTTTAGCTAAAATCACTGGGTACATGATGCCAATGGTAGCCTATACCTAGGTATAGGCCGAGTTATGGCATGCATCTTTTATTTTCAACTAAAATTTAGCAAAGAATCAGGTTACAGTCTCCAGTTTTTAGATTGCAATGACATGCCATTTCGGGCTTCTAGCAATCAAGAATCCGGATCTGAAAACTCACTTCTCCTATTTCATTTCCAAGTGCATTCAAATTCCTCTTTATTCCCTTTTACATTTTCTTTTTGGTTGGATTAGGTTAGAGCTACTCTTATTTATTCTTTTACATATCAATATCATTCCTCTCCTTCTCAATTCTAAGCAACAAAAGCAATAAAAACCCATCAAGCACCGATATTGCATAAGTATCTTTCAAGTAGTGTTAATCATATTTGTCTTGGGGTGGTTTTTTATTCCAACGTGCCATATGAATTGGGGAAAATATCCCTTTTATGATGATCCCTTTTTCATATTATACATAATCAGTATATCTTTGCATCAACAACTACAATGCCAAGGGCAATTACATAAGAATTTGCATTATGCTTGTTGTGTCATAGTTTGTCTGGAGTTATGAGATTTTTTATATATACAAAGCATAATTAGTAAACAATTATTATATAATTGTGATTTATGATGATTTTTAAAATGTAAACCCATGATCCATCTCTTACCTAATTTTCTATAGTTGTATAGTGACTTATATCAAGACTCGTCACTTGATGTTTTTGACTAGAGGTAATGAAGATTTTGAAGGGACCCTACAATACTTTATAACAAAATAATTCTTAAAAAGAAAACATGAAAAAACCAACAACAACTCAACAACTTTCCAATCGCAATAAAACAACAAAAACATAGTGAATAATACATAGAAAAAAAGTAAACTATTGGAGTTCCTTTAGAATACAAGTTACCTTCAAGTTCTTTTTAATTAGCTTTCTATGAAGGGGAAGACCTCCCTTATGATTCTATATTTCTCAACCCCTTTCTTAGAGTTAATTCTAGTTCTTGAGGAGGGGGTTCCTTGTTTCAAAGAAGATACGTTAATCCCTTCCTAAACCAAATCCTGAATATCCACATTGTTCTTCAAATCCTTGCCCATATGCACATTTCTTCCTCCACTGATAAATCATCCTTTGATCGGTGTAGGCATATTTAATTTCTTCAATTTATCATTGAGGAATTTAATTTCTTTAGCACAATATGTTATTCAAGGATGATTAATTTTTACAATCATTTCTATCCCATGGTTCACATTGTTGATAGTTTCCTCCAAATTGGTTATCTTAAAATTGCCACTTAATGTTGGTGTTGTTCATAAATCTACATCTCACAAACCTGTATGAAACATTAGTTTAACATACTTTTCAATCAAACTTTGAAATATCTAACTAGGTTAGTCAATTTGAGAATAAAATAAAATTAAAAGCGTCTCATGGATCTTTATCTAGGAGGACTAAACAAATGCTCTCAGTTGCAAAAGAATCCTAAAGTGACAACCCCTAAAATGAGAATTGCACTAATTATCATGAAGATATGGATCTAAGATGAAAATTAAGATGAAATGCCCTATTCTATGCTCAAATTCTATGTAATCATGAATGATTTTTCCATTATAACAAGACTCTTCAAGAATGCTTCAATGATAAATGCTAAATTCCCAATTCAAGATGCAATATGAATGTGAATTATGACTCTAAATGTGAATTGGTTAGTTTACACTAATAAAATCCTCCTATTTATAGGAATTCCCAAGGGTAGGGGGTGATTTTGTTAGAATAGTCCCAAAGAATAACTGAGAGGGGGGGGGGTGAATCAGTTATCAGTAACTTCAGTTCTTTTTACTTCTTTAACTTTTGGAATACAACAAAGTAAACGCATAATCAGATAACACAGTACTTAACACACAATTTGATTACGGGGAAACCAAATGGTGAAAAACCCCGGTGGGAATTAGCACCCACAATAAACTATACTTGTTTGTAGTAATCCCTGTTAGAAGATATTTCAACCTTGTTAGGATTTGTACAATACAATGCAATAAGTATAGTGACCTGGTTAAGGGTTAGACCTTGTTAGGAGTCTTTTATAAATAAACCTATTAGGGGTGGTGGGCTCACTGTCCAAAAGCTCACTGCTTGATGGTGAAGGCTACAACCTTCTGAATGACAGATATGCACTATATCTGATGATGAACTGTAGAGTAGACCTGATGTCTTGATCAGTTCCAATGTATTTCAATCTTTCACTTCTTCTTCACATAGACCCTTGATGAATGAACCAACTCTGATAATCTGCTCTGTACATCTTTCTTCACTTTTTTGTATCATTCACACTTAGCGTATCACAATTGAACTACTATAAGTATCTTCTCCAAATTAGAAGATCATGTCGGCTCTTAGAAACACTTCATCAATATCTTAGTTGGCTTAACTAAGCATGCAAACAATATTAAGTCTGCGCAAGTCAATGCTGAACAGACGCGACGCTTCACTGAGTCGGCCTCACCAAATTAACCATAACTTTGCAATCATCTTGAAACACGTTTGGCACCTTTGGATTTATATCATCAACTCATAATTAATCATGAATATACACAGGCATATCCTAAAGATAGGTGCAAGTCATGAAACACATTATATACGTCGGCCCTAAACAGTTATACTTCCAGAACTATAACTGCTAATAACAGAATTGCATAACTTTACTAAAACATCATATCTCAGTCTACGTGTATGAACATAGCATAATAAACATGTCAAAAACATGTATCTATCCATGAAATTCTTCATGTCATCATTCACATAAGTTCATATAGAATTACTACTGTGTATTATATGTTGTCATCAATGACAAACATACAATCAATCAACTGCTCAGAATCAAATCTCCAACAGATTTTGATTAACCAAGGTCAAGGTAGAGTTGTGGTCAAGGTTGAGTGACGGGTTTCAAATAGGGGGACAAGATGACAAAAGGAGTGGTGAGGATAGAAAATCCTAAAGGAGTGGCTAAGATAAAAAATCCTTGGAGTGATCCATGTGCTCTTCATCCCTTCTTCTCATTGGCTCTTTGATTCTTTGTCCCCTTTGTTGAAAGTAATTAGGATTTTATTAAATCAATCAATTAATTAAATTAGCCATGTAAGGGGTTTTAATGGGTTGTATTTGATTTAATTAATTCAAACTATATAACTAATTGATTTAATCAATTACATAGTTTAATTAATCCCCTTTTGTCTTAGATTTAATTAATTAAATGGCTTTGTTATTTAATCCATGATGTTGACTTGATTTGACCCCTTTTGACTTTGGTTGACCATGTTGATTTCAGTTGACCAATTTAGGGTGTCTACAAATTCCCCTCTTTGAATCAATGTGCAAAGTGCACTGGTTCAAAGAATGCCTGATGTTTGATATGATGCTGATACTAATGTCTAATACGGTGTTGATACTGATGATGATGCTCTGATATGATGTTGATACTCTGATGTGAATCCCTATTGTGAATCCCTGATATGATGATGTTGATATGATGCCAAGATTGATGTTGATATGCTACTGATATGGTCTTGATGTTGTTTTGTTGATAATATGATACCTCTGTTATGAAAATTGTTCCATTTTGATGCCCTGATGTAAAAAAAAATTAAAAACATTTGACATCCGCTGTCCCTGATTTCAAAAAGAATCCTAATTCGCAAACCTAGACATCCTAGTTATAGTATGCCCCCTTAGGATGAAAATTGAGATGATTTTGCAAGCATTGAAGTTGAGGAAAAATATTTTATTTGATTGCAAAAAATTGATCAATGTCACTCGTGTCGATTTAAATCCTGATAAAAGATGAACTTTGAAGTTGAGAAAATGCCACGGACCTTGATTTGCTTTTGATACCAACTGGATTCCCCAGAGATAATATGGTCAATATGATGATGGGTATGATATGCCCCCTCGAGATCGATCAGAGAAAGTGTTATGAGATTGATCTCTCGATAGATAAGAAATTAAATATTAGATGATTGATATTGCACTAGATGGTATGATTGATGATGAGTGATACTCGATTGATTGATGATGATTGATAAATGGTTGGATAGATAGGATGATGGGTTGATTGATCTAGAATTTTGATGAAGATTTTGAAAACAAGTGATATAAAAAGGTTCCAATTAGGATTTGATCAAAATGAAGTGTATCGAAGATGATGTAGTCTTAATAGAAAAAGATATATTTCTATGATATAGACTCAAAATTGACCTTGATTCCTTGGAATCTGGGTGAAGGACCTGTAATCCTTGATAGGGAACTTTCCAAAATCGAAGATCAATGTTGTTTTGACAACACTTGCAATTGATGTGATGTGAATGGAACAAAGATGAAGGATTTACTTGTTTGAAAAACATGGTATATGATGGACTGTTAGATTAGAGAACCTAATAGGTGATAAATAATAGCTTCTGGGGGGTAGGCACAAGACCATCTATGAGTGTAGGTACTAGTACAGGTGATGGTACATTGATGGACCATCTTACAGAGGTATGAAACAATCATTCTTATATTGTTGTGATGATATCAAATATTTGATGATGGACATATGTACCTCCTATGATGATGTTACCAATGGACTCGATGTATATATATATTTGGATGATGTACACTTGTGATGTGGACATTTGATAGACACTTGTGATTTTGGACATTTGAGAGACCTTGCCTCTTCCTTTTGATATTGATAATTTAACCTGGATGATTGATCCCCACTTTCCTTGAGAACTCCCATAATGATTATTAATGCAATATGCAAATGCAACTACACAGTTGTCACTTTTTAACGGATTTCTATTTTTGCAATTATCATCATTGAGCTTTTTGGTAAATCATTTAGAAATTGGTACAACCCTCACTCATTAGATTTGCAAACCATGATGTTATGAATACTTCTTTCATCGGATTCAATGTGACCATTGTTATCATTGAGATTTTGTGAATCAGTGAAATTGATACAACCCTCACTGGTGAGATTTCCAAACCATGGGGATATGAATACCATTTTCATCGGATTCAATGTTGCAAGTGGATCTTGGCATTAAGGTATGAATTACCTAAATGGCCTAAGTATCCTTGTGCATAAACAGGAAAAGGTATGATCCCTATTGATATACAAATCTCCTCGATGATTCTTTGATGATCATGTCATTAGATGAACTTGCATATGTCTAGGAATCAACCTTACAAGCATAAAATCTAGAAAAGATCATATCTCCATCATTGCGTATCTAGTTCAAAACATCATTGATATGCTAAAAAGACATGATATAAAATTCAAGAAACATCATTGAACTAACTTTGTTATTTGTTTGTTGATCCATTTTCTTTGAAAAAAATTTCATCCAATGTTAATCCTTTGTTCATATTGGTTGATTCGATGTTTCAGCGTAGCGTTTGATTACTTAACCTTCGAATTTGATTCGATGTTTGGATTTGATGTTGATGTTTGAGTTTGATATTTGGTGAATCGATCAGATGTTTTGAAATTGGAGTTTTGGATTCAATTATAAAAGTTCAAGTGTCTTTATTTGTGATCTTGATGAAGAATGTGTGTGTTTGGCTTGTGCATGTTTCAAAGATGATCTCCTGAAGATCATATGTGTGCCCTTGGTTTGGATGAAAATTCGTTAAAAATTGATGTTGGGGTGGTTATTTTGGGTCACTTTTATTGGTGCAGTTTCCCCCCAATTTTTATTTCATTCTACGGGGGTTTGGGGGCAGTGCCCCCAAGATGGGGTCAAGGGGTGACGCCCCTTGCGGGGTCCTATGGTAGGGCCCTGCAAAGCCAAAAATCAAGTGTGAAAAAAAGATGATGATCATTGAAAAAAAATGATTTTGTGTATTTTGGATGAAAAAAATTGCAAAAATGTGTTTTTATGTTATTACATGTTGTTTTGTGAAATGGGTTATTGTTGTACTAAAAAAAATACAAAAACAAATACTGGGGCAAGGCAACTCGCACTCGGGCTACGAGAGCTCGTAGCTCGGCCGCACGAGCTCACAGCTTGGCAGAACAAGCTCGCGAATCGGGAGGAGGGAAAGGGGAGGAGGGGTGGGAGGAGAAGGGAGGTGGGGGTTGGGTGGGTGGGAGGAGGATGGGTGGGGAGGAGGAGAAATGGCGCGAAAGGTAAGTGGGGTTTT
>MU227386.1:1472722-1519500 GCA_018584345.1 Thuja plicata | reverse complement strand
ATTTTTTTTTTTTAATGATTTTTTGGATGAATTTGATGATTTTTTTAATTTTTGATGAACTTTTGATGATGTTGATGATCTCCGATGATGATTTTTTGTGATTGATTGATTTCTCGATGTGGAGAATGATTTTTCCAATTAAGGCAACCAATTTTTTTTATTTGAATGTGATTTTCGATGGATTGTTGTTTTTTGAATTTTTGATGAACTTTTCGGATTGTGATTGTTCAATTGAGTTACTCGTTGATTGTTGACTTTCATGTCCTTTTATAGATTAGAGGTGTGTACTGATGCCTCAATTTGTGTGATACAAATGATTTGGCTTGAAATGTGTGACTATTGTACTATCAAAATTTGACTGAATAGATGCATGTGAGAATGTAAGTCAGTGTAGGATAATCGAGAATAGATCAATGTTGTATTGATGTCAACCCCATAGGATATAATATAATTTTTTTCATCCTCACGATATAGAGGTAAAAACTTTTTGATGCGCTCACCGAGATCTTGTAAATCTCACATGAGCAAGTAGAAAGTAGGATATGATTTACTTAAAATAATTGATCTGAAATTGATGATTGATTGTCTGACTATAATAGATTCAACTAGATAAGGTGAATATGAGGGTGGCATACCCTAAACCCTTATCATTGATTACATGTTTATCCCCAGAGGACCGACGCATGTTCAGACACTGTGGTTTAGGATATTTGTTGAGTATGCCCCAGATTTGACTGAATCGGGGACTGTTGACAGCAGTTGCAGAGAGGTGGCATAGTGACCACAATACCTTTCACCTTCCCACTAGAGAGATGAATATCACACTAGAGGATATATACCATATTTTTCAGATCCCAGTTATGGGAGAGCTAGTAAACTTTGATCCGTATGATGATGGTGTCTCCGTATGTCAAGTATTTAATGATGATCATATTAGAGGCTACATAGTGACTTGGGAGATGATGATGCAGTGAGAGTATGCACACTTCCTGTAGTTCTTGTGGCCTTAATAAGAGGATTCCTTATGCTAGATCAAAGAGCACATGAATTTCACATTGGGTAGGGTATCTTATTGGAGGATATGCTTGTGAGACCATGCTTCTTTTCTTAGGGTACATGCATTCTAGCACATTTATATCATGAGTTACATCAGGTTGTTTATGATTGTGCAATAGCTTTATCAGCGGGTGCCATAGTGTTATAGATTTGGGTATGGGATCATCTTCAGTGACCTAACCAGTTGCAGAGAGAGCACGGGAGAAGGATCAACCCTTTATTTATAGTTATAGTGGTTTTCTTGTCCAGTCAAAGCTGGGAAAGTTAGAGTACTGGAGGAAACAGATTGATGATTTAGATACTGTCTATTGGAGACCTTATCTAGGATGTGAGGAGTGGCATGAGGATTTCTGAGAGGTGCTATACATATTCACATTGAGATGGTTACTTGGTCGCACACCTTATATTATTGAGAGATTCATCATTACTAGAGTATGGTGCCAATTTGAATGAGCACAGGGTTTGCCCCAAGGACTAGCTATGTATGCACGTACCTAGAAGGAGAAACCTATCTAGGGACCATGTGCATCATTTGAGGGAGCTATAGATGAGTTTCACACTTTAGTTCCAATTTCTTGGGATTATGAGGATGATGTTATGGATGTAGGTGTGACAGAGGAGTATACACAGTGGTTTTTGGCACATCCATTTCTATGACTGTCTCCACCAGTTGAGCCAGTGCCTCCCTTGGAGAGTGATGATGATGATGAAGATCAACCTTGTTGACCAGCAAGATATGGAGGATGACGGAGAGATCACATAGAAGAGGATGTAGGATCAGATGATATCCTAGTGAGAGAAGTGAGAGGGAGAGGTGGTAGAATGATTGGTTGAGGGGTTGGTGGTAATTAGGATGACCATGTAGGAGATGAGGTGTTCATGGGAGAGATGTCAGTGATCATGGAGGAGATGAGATTGATAATGGAGGAGATGATAGTGATCATGATGGAGCTGTTGTAGAGAGGAGGAGATTGTTGTTTCCAAATCATGGATAGGTAGCTCATAGAGCTAGGTCAGGTATAGTACAGGGTGCAGGATAGGATTTATAGAGGGGTATCCTAGGTTAGGATATGTAGAGATTGTGTAGGGAGTTGGTTACATCATAGGAAAACATCTTATTATTGTAGGGACGGATTTAAAGGCTTGAGATTGAATTAGCTTCTACCAGGTCATAGAGAGATCACAATATTCATACCATGGAGGCAAAGTTAGCAGTTTTTAGGACTCAGAGTGATCATGTTATACAGCAGCGAGGAGTTGTAGAGGATATAGCCTAGTGGTTAGAGAAGGTGACTTGAAATGGTATGACTCGCCAGACCATGTGATATATGTGAGAGGAGATCTAGAGAGCAGATTTCTACCGTACTTTATATCATGAGTTATTTCTAGCAGGTCAGAGTGCTCATTCTTATACACAGAGTGTCATAGGTGGTACTTACTGAAAGGTTGAGAGTAGAGGTGTATCGGGGCCATCTCCTAGACCTCTGAGGGGACTAGATGTAGTGATAGGTGATGGTATAGGACCATTGACTAGTGTAGGTATAGGTACAGGTGTAGGTATAGGTGACCATATTTTGATGGGTCTCCTGACAGAGTTAGGAGATAGTCATGCTTAGATCTTGTTGATTGTATCAGATTTTTTATGAGGACATATGTTTCACTTTTGATGATGTACTATTGATATATCTTAAAGTGTACCTTTAGACATTGTAGAGACCTTACCCCTTACTTTTGATGATGTTCTTCTTTGACATCATTATATGTGGACTTTTAAGATTTATGATGATGTCAGGAGACATTTGATGAATGTAATTTATATGATTCTATCTATATACATGTTTTTGTGTTTTTTTTATGTAGGATGTATGTATGAAGATACTGTATTTGTGATGTTTATGTATGGATGCCCTAAAATGTATGGAAAATGATGTTTGATGTTTCTATTATGGATGGACAATATGAATGTGATGATTCTAGGTGATAATGTAATGCTTTATGTATATGATGGTGATTTATAATGATGTAATGCTTATGGATAATGTTAATGTAACTATATGATTTGGGTAATATAACTAAATGATTTGGAAATGCACCTAAATGAGGATATATAATATAATCATACATGATGATGAATTAAATGATCCTACAAATGCAAGTGTTCCTAAATGTACATGAAAAATGCCCCTAATGAATGCAATTTGTGAAATGTAAATGAGAAGTATTGTTTTTTTATAAAGTCCCACACATTCCATCAAAAGAAGAATTATTGATACTTTGAATTGGATGTTTGACCCCCCCTTTCCTTGAGAAATCTTCAAATAGGGGGAAAAGATGACAAAAGGAGTGGTGAGGATAGCGAAGCCTAAATGAGTGGCTAAGATAGCAAAGCCTTGGAGTGATCCATGTGCTCTTCATCCCTTCTTCTCATTGGCTCTTTGATTCTTTATCCCTTTTGTTGAAAGTAATTAGGATTTTATTAAATCAATTAATTAATTAAATTATCCATGTAAGGGGTTTTAATGGGTTGCGTTTGATTTAATTAATTTGAACTATATAACTAATTGATTTAATCAATTTCATAGTTTAATTAATCCCCTATTGTCTTATATTTAATTAATTAAATGGATTTGTTATTTAATCCATGATGTTGACTTGATTTGACCCATTATGACTTTGGTTGACCATGTTGATTTTGGTTAACCAATTTAGGGTGTCTACAGTTGGATCTATAATGAAGGTGGTGGAAAAAAAGGTGCAATATGATTCACAAGTTTATGCATGAAAATAAGGAATCTATCTCAAGCTTATTTCACCACCTCCTACATTGGAAGGAAGATGATCCACTAAGCCTTGAGGAGAAGCACTAGGTGGATTCAGTGGGGAATATAACTATGCAAATGTAATTGATCAATTCTAGCTCTAGGGATAAATATGAAGAAAAGAGAGTTTTTTGCATGCTCAGGGAGACTAAGAAATGACAAACCAATTATGGGGCAAGATTTGGAAACCAGAGACTATAACTAACCTGCACACCAATTTTAGGTTGAAGTAAGAGGACAAGGGTGACTTGGTCACCTTGTTCCTAGACTAGGGTGATTGAGTCACTTTGTTCCTAGAACATTTTGACGAAATCAATTGTAGACTATAGCCCTTCTCCTGATTTGTTTGTGTTCCTTTTTATGTGTCCACCACCTATTCTTGCACAAAGAAATGAGAAAATATTGTGTAGAAAGGGATTTTCCTAAGTAAAACCTTGGTTCAAGAATCATCCTTGAAATAGAAATTGAAACATGCTTAAAAGGAAACTGTATTGATGTATAGAAAAGGCTTGATGTAAATATAGAATGCTAAAACCTTCATAAACCTTATTTATTTCAAAATTCTCATGAATATCTTTGATATTGTCTTCATGTTGAATTTAGGATACGAAGATCATGTATGCCTTAAAAATTTCTAAATTCAACAAATTACTACTTGACTTGAATGCCTTGAATGCTTGATCTCTTTCCCTAAGACTTGAAATACAAAATTATAATGGAGAGCTTGGATTGATCTTTTGATTTGGAAATTAAATTCACTCAAATGGAGGTATCTTTCTTATACATCTATCTTAGGCATTTTAGGGTGCAAAACTCAAATGAAGCCGACACGTGCCTTGAATCCTTGCTAAAACCAAATAATCTTTACATGGTTCAAATTTGGGGCCAAACGTCAAGGATAGAAGCAACTTTCAGGGACAGGGAAACCCAAGTCACCTTGTCCCTCCCAATCACACTCTTCCATCCAAGATAGACACAAATTTGGGCCAAAGGTCCTATTTCGAGAGAGAATATTATAAATATATTTGTGATAGGGGCTAGATCAAGCACATTGAGCATGAAAGGTCAGGAACACTAAAATAGGCCCTAAATAAGAAAAAACATGCATAGGGATGTAATTTATGATTCTACATTTATCCCCAACTTTAGCAGGAGTATGAACCTACTTTGTAATTTTAGTATAATAGATAGAATAAAATGAAACATTTAGAAACATGAAGGCCCCATGTGACCTAGTTCCTTATAAATCTAAGACCAAGACAAAATAAATAATGCATGAGAGAGAGAGAGAGAGAGAGAGTGTGTGTGTGTGTGTGTACTTATCCTGGTAAGGCTAATGTATTGAGTCATGTAAAGAGATTGGTGTAAGGAGAGAATTGAAATAGTCTAGTGAATTGTGTTATGCTATTAAATTCACCCCAAGTTCAACCAAACAAACCATTGTATGCTAGGAAATTTTGAAAAAACAAACGGTGAAAGGATAACCAAGGAAAGCATTATATCCAAGGAAATCCACCAAGAGAATAGTGTAAAAGGATAACCAATGAAAGCATTGTCTCTAAGGAAATCCTCTGAGAGGGTATTACAAAGAAAAAGGCATGGTTCTTTAAGTAACTAGAAAAAAAAATGATTACAAAATTTGACTTGTGGTGTGTACATAATGTGTAATAAGGAGAGAAGTGTATGTCTCCATGTTAAAATGATTGGGTATGCCTTATCGAGTGAAATGCATTTAATGTATCATATGTGCATGCATAAGCCAAGAATATTTCCACTATGATGCCCTCAATCAAAGACAAATCAAGGGAATAAATTACATGAAAAAAAGAGATCACATAAGAGATATACTAAATCAGGGGTTGGTATGCATGTTTGATAACTCATGTATATCAACAATAATAACAATGAATTGAACTCTCCGGGTTTCTTCTTGAATTTTTAGCAAAGTAAAAGGTATTCCTGGATATACCAGAGATGGGATTCTTTTCATTTTAAAAAAACTCTAATTTTGCTTTTGATTAATCACTTAGGGTTCTATTGGGAACCTCTCCCTTGAAATTTTAGATAGTACACAATGCTAGATAAGAACTGTCATAGTAATCCTTCTGACTTTCTACCACTAGATCTAAATCATATAAGGATTTTTTTTTATTTTTTTGTGAAATTTCCAATTGGAAACCAAATTCCAATCCACCTCTAATCTTACCGATCCAGTAATGTAAGATCTGTTGCTGCTCCAAAGAAACACTGGAGGCTAACTTGTTGTCTCCATAACATGATCTGAAGGTGGTGGGGGAAAAAATTCATCCATCAAAGGATCCATATCATTTAATTTCTTATAATAAAATGAAATAATTGGAAATGAAAGTCTAGTCCACCCCTAATCTTGTCAATCCATCAATGTAAGATTTGTTTCTGCTCCAAAGAAACACGAGAGGCTAACTTGGTGTCTCCACAACATGATCTGAAGGTGGTGGGGAAAAAAATAATCCAGTAAAGTATCCATCTCATTTGATTTCTTATTAGATAATGAAATAATTTAAGGGTTCTACACAACATAGACTGAAGGGGATGTGGGAATAACTTCATTCATCAAAGGAGCCTTCTCATTTAACATCTCAGAAGATAAAGAAGGATTTTGACGAGCCCCAAAAGAGGGCTTCGTAAAACTAGTAGCCTACATGAGAGGGATTTGAATATATGTAGATTCTTAAAAAGAATCTAAGATAGTTAAATGGAAGGGAAGATCATCTCTATACCAAGATTCTTAGCGAGCATATTTCTATGAGGCTAGAAAAATTTACAACAACATGACATATTTGATGTCACTGGCAAGTGCAACAACATAAAGAAAGACCTTCATAATCCAAGAGCTACTTCTGTAATCGATATGTCTCTTTGAGCACAATATATGGTTGGAGATATTTTGAATTATCTTTCTCAACAACTATTCTTTTTGGACTTTTAGTGCTATATTTGGAAGTAGTCTCTTGTATGTAATATTTTTGTGGTCTTTTTGCTCGTATTCCTCATCTATTTGTATCAGCTAGACTTGGTGTGTAGCACCATGTACTATACCCTCTCTACTATTTTTCTTAGTAATTTAACTTTATTAAATATATTTCTCAACCTAAATACAAGCAAATGTAGTATGGGAGAAAGTAGAAGTTGCGATATCTATTGATAGAAAACTTTCTAGGGAATTTTCAATCGCTACCAAGCAAATATCAATCCAAAATTGGAGATAGAGATTTGGGAGCCTTCTTAAATTGACATGACTTTGAAATATTTTTTCAAAGGGGTGAAATATGGAAATCATGGCTTCATGAGGGTTGGACGCTTAACCCAGATCTAAACCTAATCATTAATTTTAAAGTCTTTATTCTTGGAGGATTCAAACAATATAATAAAAAAGGCCCTATGCACATGGGTAAATTTCTAGATGGCAGTCTACATATGTAGTCTCCAACTAATATAGAGAAACATAATACAATGCAATATTTCCATTTGCAGGTATAGATAAGAAGAAAAAATACCATAAATTTAAGCTTGTTGATAGCAACAACCATTGTGTTGTGGGACATATCTTGCAATTGACATAAAACTATAAACCCTAAGTCCAAAAAAATCCCAAACCCTAACAAATGCTTCCCACTTCTAGATGTATAAAAAATATATCAATCATTCAATCAAAATTCATTTGATATCTTGCTCAAATAACAACCCACTCCTCCAAAAATATCAAAGTGGATTGAATAGAATGAATGGTTAAGGTGCGCCTCTATTACTCTATTATTTTCAAAATTTTCTACCTAACGAATTTCAACCTTTGGAACTATGCAATATGAGCTAGCTTTTTGTTCCTCTATGAATGAAATTTCATGAACTTTATGTTCATTTCATCAATAATTTACTTTTATAATTCAATAGGGTATGATAAAGGAAGAAAAAAACAATGATAGGTATAATTTATAACAGCTGAAAAAACTATAGATAGAAATGAGAAATAGAGATATGGATAAGAATAAAAGAATAAAGATTGCATTAAAAAATAGCATCTGAGTTGAAGAGATCTATATTGGGAATAATAGATACCTCGAGCACCATGGTGAAGGACAAATTCAAGATAAAAATGAACATGAACTGAATTAAAAATCTTTGAGTAATATGCCTTGGCCTCCATGAATTTCTACAGGCTTTTGTTTGTCTTCAACCCTCTCTGATGATAGCCATTCTTATATCTTTGTCGTCAATCCTCTACCTGTCTTTCCCACCAATTGAAAAATGAAATGATGTTTCTTGCCATTGCATATACGGCACCCAAAATGCCCCATTTACTATGATTATTAATTAGTTAATTAAAAAAAATTATATTCATTTTAGTTCAATTTTTAATTAATTATTAATTGCAATAAATGATACATTTTGGGTAATGTTTAGACGTCATATTTCTTTTGTCTTCATTTTTAACTTAAGACAATTACAATAGTTTTAATTTTAAATTTAAGATAATTAGAATGAGAATTTAAGTTTTTAAGATAAAATATTAATTTTGTCTTAAATGTCTTAAATTTCTAAATAATTTTATACACTTCACCCCCTACCACTACGAACATGTAGCTCCATAATGTTTGCAAAATGCTTAGATGAATTTTGTGAACCGCTAAAGGGGACCTAAGAGACATACAAAGCTATTTTATGTTTTAAAGCAAAAAATAAGCAATTGATTTAAGGGCTAAAGATTTGACGCATGCAACCAAAATCTGATTTGATTTGAAGATATGGCATTATTAGATGTGCGTCACAAAAAAACTAGGCGTGAGATGAAAAACCACTTCGAAACAGTAAACCATGACTGAAAATTTGTTTGATGGTAACTATTCCTTGTGATTCTATCTCTAAAAGTTGTTTATAGATCAATTTTGAAATCACCTAAAAGACATATTTTCAGCATGAGACAAATACAGATGGATTTCCCATGCATTAAGTCTATCAATAAACAAGCATTACTGGTGATTAGTAACTTCTAAGCGAATTATAAGTCTATTATATTATCGAATGTTAGTATAGAGGTGTAATAGTCATTTATTTAGTCATTTTTATTTGTGTGACTAGTTATTTAGTTAGAAATTAAGAAATTTACCCTCTAACGGGACCTAATTAAGAGACATACAAAGCTTTTTTACACTTTAAAGCAAAAAAATAGGTAACATGTTTAAGGGCTAAAGGTTTCATGCATGAAAACAAAATTTCATTTGATTTTAACATCTAATATTCTATGTGAGTCAAATTTGTTTTAGGTGTTAGATGAGAAACCACTTTGAAACAGTAAACGATGACTGAAAATTTGTTTGGTGGTAACTATTCCTTTTGATTTTATCTTTGAATGTTGTTTATCGATCAATTTTGAAATCACCTAAAAGCCAGATTTCTGGCATGAGATAGGTGTAGATGGATTGCTCATGCAATAAGCCTATTGGCAAACAAGCATTACTGGTGAAATAAAACTTCTAAGTATATAAGTCTATAATATTATCATATGTGTTTATAAAGAAGTAATAATCATTCATTTATTCATTTTTGTTTAAGTGACTAATTATTTAGTCATTTATTTAGACATTTTTGTTTGGGTGACTAAATATTAGTGACTAATTATTTAGTTATTTAATTAGTGATTTTTATTTGTCCAACCTTGTGATTTTACCTGATGACCAAATTAATCATTTATACTTGTAAATTGCAAAAAAAATAGTAGAATTTGATCATTTTTAGTCATGTGACTAAAAATTTTAGTCACGTGACTAAAAGGTTTAGTCATGCAGTCACATATTTTCCAAATTATACTAGTGATGTGAGACATTTTAAGTGGAAATTCACTCCACTTATAAATGTAAGATCAAACACATTGCATATAAACACTCCTTATTGATTTCATAGAAAGGTTAGGGACTTGCCCTAATATCTTGGATATGGGGCCAATGAATGTGCCATCATGTTTCTTTCATCTCTACCAATCCTATATTGTGCCACCTCATTTCCTTTGTCACACAATTCAATGAAAGCCATGCTTACTACATTTAGCAACCTTCTTTGTATACCATCTCAATTACGTATTTGATTTGATCGGTCTATCACATGTGTTTATTTATGAAGTGATTATCATTATGGAATAATTGACACTTCCTCAATATGAGTACCAAAGATTAAATGAGAAATATATGTCATCATTATTTTTATGAGCTCATAATTATACTCAAAAGATGACCTGTATTGCCACATGGGATGTCTATATTGTCTATCATAACCTACTATGTTTCCAAACTGATAGATTTGGCCTTGCAGGTAAGATCCCTAATGTCCATCTTCAGTTATTCTATTGGACCTATTATGATAAACATGAGACTGTGAGTTGCCATATTTTCTAGTTTATTGGAAGCTTTGTACCCTTATATGTATATGATTAATGGAGAAATATTCAAAAAAATCCAAAATTTCTAAAGAACTCAATCTCTAGTTGGGTGTGTCCCTAGTCTTGATAGCATTTATCACTATAGCCGAGTCTCCCTTGATTTCAATTATTTTTATTTCCAAGTCCTTGCATAGGAATAGTCCCTTGTTAAGCACCTTAAATTTTGTAATGTTGTTGGTATCTTTTTATAATGGAGTAGCAAATATTTCCACTATAGATCCATCTCATAGGTGCATTATGCCTCTTGCTTAGGATATCCTAGGATTACCTCAAGATTCCCCATCAAAGTTTAGTTTAAACCACCCAAACTTGGGACGTCTCCAACAACAAGATAACATATGAGATTTACTTTTATTCTCACCCTTTCCAAATAAGGGGGGATTTTGAGACCATTCCAACAATTCCTCATGTTATTGTCCCACTCTATGAAGAAAAGGTCCTTGGCTAAATGCATTAAATTCCTGCTATTAACAATTTCCACAATTGTTGTCTCCACTTTACTTAAAATTGTTTCTCTATCTAATGCTTTATCTCATGTTCCTTTGTATTCACATATTCTATTCTTACTTCTTTGTCTTGAACTAACTCTCTCAAGTAATGATACTTGATAAATATATGCTTGGTCTTAGTGTGTATCACATTATTCTTTGATATATTGATAGCACTTTTGTTATCACAGAAAATAACAAATGGTTTAGTGATTTCTTCCTTCATACCTTTAAACAATTTCTTGATCTACACTATGTTTGAACAATTAACTGCTGCTACAACATATTCAACTTTTGCTTCAGATTGAGAAATACATTTATGTTTCTTTCTTGTCCAAGAGACTAATCTCTTTCCTAAAAAGAATGCACCACCACTTGTACTCTTTTTTTCATCAACATTGTATGGCCAATCTACATCTGTATAAACTTTCAGTTCAAACTTCTCATTCTTCTTATAATACAATCCATAATCTTGTGTTCCCTTCAGATATCTTAGTATCCTTTTCACTGTCATCATGTGACTGGCCTTAGGATTTGCAAAAAATCTTGCAACAATCCCAACTGCTAATGCAATATCTAGTCTAGAGTGAACAACATATTGTAGCTTCCCAATCATTGACCTACACAGGGTTTGATTTACTTGAGCCATCTCATCAATCTTTGATAGTTTCTGTCTAGTAGCCATGGGTGTACTTACTATTTTGGAGTCCTCCATGCCAAATGTTTTCAGTATCTCCTTGACAAATTTAGATTGAGTAATGTAGATACCTTTCTTCATTTGATATACTTTCAAACCAACAAAAAACTTGATCTCTCCAAACATAGACATCTCAAATTCAGTTTTCATCTCATTTGAAAATGTTTGGCATAAAGCATCTTGTCCTCCAAATATGATATCATCAACAAATATTTCAGCTAACAATATCCCTTTACCTTTTTCAGTCTTCAAGTGAAAATTATTGTTATCATTTGTCCTTGTAAAACCAATTTTGATGAAGTAATTGTGTCATCACTAATACCATGCTCTGGGGGCTTGCTTCAATCCATACGACACTTTATGTAGCTTGCAGACCATATTCCTCTTTCTTGAATCAACAAATCCTTCTACATGTTCTATGTATACCTCTTCTTCCATTATTCCATTCAAAAATGTTGATTTGACATCCATCTAATACACTTTGAATCCTTTGTAAGCTGCATAAGCTAGTAGATTTCTAAATCCTTCCAATCTAGCAACTAGGGAAAACGTCTTACCATAGTCAATTCCTTCTTCTTGTGCATATCCTTTGCATACCAGTCTAGCCTTGTTTCTTATTACTTCTCTATGCTCATTCAACTTATTTCTAAACCAACTTGGCTCCAATAACATTCTTGTCCTTTGGTCTAGGTACTAATGTCTAGATTTTGTTCTTCTCTATTTTCTCAATTTCTTCATTCATGGAATGTATCCAATATTAATTATCCAAAGAACCTTTCATTGGTTTGGGCTCAAATTCACATAATAAACATGTCTGATCTTTCAATTTTTATCTTGTCATGACCTCTGAATCTTTTTCTCCAATGATTTGATCTGGTTTATGATGTCTTAATAATATTTAGCTAGTGTAGACTCTGGTCTCCTTTCTTCTTGTTGTTGGTCTTCAGATTCATCATACAAATTCTCTTCAGGTTCATTTTGTGTCTATGCTTCCTCTTCTGATTGCTCGACAGTTACCTCCTAATGCTTGGCAACTTCTTTATGTGACTCGAAAGTTTCTTGTTGTTGCTTGACAACTTCTTTCTATTGCTTGGTAGCTTCTTTTTTTGGTTCAGGTAAACATTTGGACTCTCCTTCATTCATGTATACAGAATATCTGTAATCTTTAGGTTCTTTCTTGCATACAACTTCATTCTTTTCTGCATATTCATCAATTCTAATATTTGCACTTTCCACAACTTTGTCAGTATTATAATTCAAAGACTTATATGCTTTGCTCTTAATGGAATAACCTAGGAATATGCCTTCATCACTTTTAGCATTCAAGTTTTCCATTTATATTGTCCTTCAGTATATAAAATTTGCTTCCAAAAACTTTAAAGTATTTTACATTAGGTGCATAACCATACCATAACTCATAAGGTGTAACATTAGTACCTTTCATGACTTGTACTCAGTTCAAGGTATAGACTATTGTACTTGCAGCTTCTCTTTATGCAACATTTTTCTCTATCATCAGGTTCTAGCACAATCCATTATTGATCTATTCCTTCTTTTAGCTATGCCATTCTATGGGGGAGTCCTTGGAGAAGACATTTATTTTTTGATTCCTCTATCATTACAAAATAAGTTGAACTCATTAGATATAAACTCTCCTCCTCTTTCAGATCTTAGACATCTCAAGCTCTTACCTATCTCTTTTTCAAGTTTTTCCAAATACCACTTAAACAAATGAAAGACATCAAATTTTCTTTGAGAAACATCACATACATCATTCTAGAGTAATCATCAACAAATAGTATGAAATATTTGTCACCACGATAGCTTTGCACATCAATAGGTCCACAAAGGTCAGTATGAACCAATTCCAAAACATCATCAAAAGTACAATTTTTTCTCTTGAAACTAGACTTTGTCATTTTTCCCAACTGACATTGTTTACACATCACATTATCAGGTTTCTTCAATCTTGGTAACCCTCTTACTCTTTTCATCTTACTAATGATTACCAAATTGCCAAAGTTCACATGACACAACCTTTTATTTCATAAACATACATCATCATATTGTGCAAACAAACATGTCTCATCAGATAGATCTAGATAGAACAAATTACCTCTTGTTTGTTCTCTACTTCCAATTAGTTCACTAGTAGCATCAAATATTTTAGCCTTTTTGTGATGGAATTCAACTCGGTGTCAAGAAGTGTTCAATTGAGAAACACTCAACAAGTTACAGTTAATTCCTTCAACCCAATAAGCATTGTCACATGTGATCTTATCAGTCAATTTTATTGATCCTTTTCCTTTCACAAGACATGGTGTATCATTACTAAACTTAACACTACCACCTTTGCAATGATTTAAGGTTTCAAACTTACTTTTATCACCAGCCATATGATGTGAGAAACCACTATCAATTATCAATCTATCACCTTTACTCATATATGAAATAAGTGCAATTGTCTCATCTTCATCAGAATCATCTTTCATAGCAACATAAACAACTTCTATATCATTTTCATCAGATTTATCAGATTCACTATCAGTTTTTTCTTCATCAATATAATAGGATTTCTTACCTTTGTCCTTATAGTCCTTATACCTTTTGAAATATTTGTCATCCCTTTTTTCTTTGTACTTTCTTTCTTTTATTTCATCCTTGTCATTCATGTCCGGGCATCTTGCTGCAATATGGCCAACTTTGTTACATGAAAAATATATTATAGGAATTTTACCTTTGAATTTTCCTTTTCCTCTTGGTAGTCTTCTTTCCATAAGTGCCTCAAGCTCATCAAGATCATCAGAAGTGTAACTATCACTATTTACATGTCTTTCTTTTCCTTTCTTTGTCTTATGAAGAGTCAATTGTGATTTGAATGCAGAATCAACATTATGAGGGGTGAAATTATCAAAATTTGATAACTCAAAAGTAGTAAGTCTACCAACTAGACCTTCTAGAGTTAAGTTGTTACCAGGTGTACATCTCAATTCTTGTATAGTAGAAACTCTAATAGCATAAATAGGAAGTAGGGTTATCAATACCTTTCTAATAAGAGTATCATCATCAATAGTTCCATTAGCTCCTTTAATAGCATTCACAACCTCCTTAACTTGGCTACAATATTGAACAATAGTTTCACCATCTAACATTCTCATTTCATCAAACTTACCTCTCAAGCTTTCAAATTTGGCTCTTGGTACATTTTTATCTCCTTCATAGATAGTTTCCAGTGTGTCCTATATTTATTTTGCATTTTTACAGTCTTTTATGTCTTCAAATTTAGGATAAATTAGGGTTGATGCAATCTCCAACATTGCTTGATTGTGTTCCTGCTTTTCCTTCATCTTCTGAGATGTCAACACTATCGGCACATTTATGTAATCATTTTCCACATAGTATTTTTTTGCTTCTTTAATTCCATCTAGGTGTAGCTTCATCAAACTTTTCCATGCGGGGAATGATAGGGAGGTTGGATGAGCCAATCACAAGCTCATGATCCTAGTCTTTCAAAAGAATTTAGGGTTCTTTCTCTACAGACCTAATGACCTATAAGATCTTTTCAAGGTTCTTTATCCCCTGGTCTCTTCCACCAACCCAACTATCAACAAAGAAACATCCAAACCAAGATCTCACTTGGTGCCTACTAGCTTCCAACTCACTAGCCCTTCAACACACCGAAAGGAATGCCACCCTCATTCTTAGTAAGAACTCTTGTAGAGGTGAGGAGTTATTTCTTGACATATCAATTTGATCACTTAGAGGTGTTAGGAGTTCCTATGGATTCAACTTGATAGTCAATTTCCACAAATTGCTTCAAAATAGACCTAATGGCTAGTAGCCCTATTAGGCCTCCTATTCTGAGAAAATAGGGATTTTCTCCATATCTTTCCAAAGTAACACTACAAATTTCCTTGGGTTCTTGGGTTAATTTTTCAACATCTCAAGGATTTTTTGGGTCTTAGGGTTCCAACCCTCTGTACAATGCCCTAACCAAAAGGTGAGGTTTTATAAGGGTTTTAGGACTTCTCTGGTTGCTTCGATAGTCTGAAAGCTTTAGAATCCAAAATTGATTGGTAAAACCTTCTCCTATTCACCAAGTCTCTATAAGACTCCCAAATTCAACTCCCAATATCTAATTGGGTCATTAGTGCACACCTCTGCAATTTTTTCATTCTACAACAATGTCTTCCCTAGTCAGGCTCACCACTGGCTCGCCTAGGGAAAGACCTTAAAAAGGCTTCCTCTGCATTTGAGGGTCCAAGATCCTATAAATGGTATGTACATGGATTCTACTCACTATCCCCAATAGGTCATACTGATTGAATGGTGGGATACTGAGCTAGGTCTCCATCTTTACAAACTGCCTGGTTGAAACCAGTGATAGTGAAAACCAAGACTAATTATAGTAAACTAAAGAAATAAATTCAAAATACCAAATAAATGGCACACACAAGAATAAAAATTAATACCCTAAGCCATTCACGTGTTATAGTGCATAATTCAATCCATTCTTGATCTATGTAACCAAATAACTAACCAATTGCACACAAAACAACACTTTCTTTAATTCTCAAAATTCCAAAGTCGTACAATGGGTGACCAACCTTGGAATTAGGTCATCAGATTTCTTAAATAGGTCAACCATGCCTTTTTCCACTTAGGGCACTTCTCCATCATTTTTGCAAAAAATTGACAATGTTGTCCGAGCAACTTTTAAAAGTTACAAAATGCAACTTTTACATCTTTTTGCAACTTTTCCAATCTTCAACAAAATGAGTTCAGACACTCATCAAATCTCATCATAGACTCTAACCATGGTTTAAATATGGCTCTAAACTACTCCAAACCCTATAGACATCATGCTGACATCATCATCCCTATTTAACCAATCAGGAGGCTTTATAACTTTTTAGCCCCTAATTGCAACTTTCTAAGGGCTTAAGACTCAACTAGACCCTAATCCCTATTGTCAACTATGGTCAACATGACCTTATGGAAAACAAAACAAAATTCCTCATAGGGATTTATACAACAAAAAAATAGGATTTATTTACCAACCCATGGGTGCTCCTGCACCAAGAAAGTTCTCTTTGTCAAGCCTCAATACCTCATTTTTATACATCTTGATCTTTAGCTTCAAGTACCTTCAAATTTTTCCTTACAAGCACCACAAAGCTCCGATACCAATTGTTATAATGATTTATAATAACTGAGAGGGGGGGTGAATTAGTTATCTTCAGGTCCATATGTACCAATTGAACTTTCAAACACTTCAACCAACTTAGATCTAATCAACAATCCACTTGGTCTCTATATAGCATATAATCAATAACATAAACTTGTAGTCCACTATCCTAAAGTAATCAACTTGTAGAATATAAAAATATTAACAGTAAACACATCAAATAACATTCACATAAGTATGACACCAAGATTTAACTTGGAAACCCAATATGGGAAAAACCACCAATAACATGCTACCGATTTTTCACTCTTCTGAAGTGAGCTCTGTGAGGAGCCAACCCTATTGAAGGTTACAATACACACTGTTAAATGTGACCTTATTAAAGGATTTAATCACCCTTTTAAAAGTGAGCCTTGTTTAAGGACTTAGATCATTCCATTAGAATGTCACCTTGATTAAAGGTTTTACAATATGACTGTTATGTCACACTTGATTAAAAGGATTTGACTGATACAATGGTTAGAAAGTAACAGTAGATTTGATCTAAAACATATAACTCACTTTGAAAATATAGATCCTTTTTTTCTCAAATTCTATTTCACTGATTGGCCTCCATTGTCATCTTTGTCTCTCAGATATGATTGGAAATTCATCAAGCAATCACCACTCTGCAGTCCTATACTGATCTTCTCTTCCTTTTGATTAGATTTTCCAATCAACTGAATCAACCTCTCTACACATAACCTATAATTAGCTTAAACTTATACCTCTATGATTAGCTAGCTCAATCTTTTTCTGCTTAACCATCACTGTAGATCTTAGGGTCTGGTCAGATCCAACGAATCCTTCCAACATTTAGTTCTCCTTCTACCTTCTAGAATACATCTCAAAACTCCTTCTTGAATCCATTCCTAGTAACACTTAAACATATAGTAAATTCTCATTTAATTATCCACAATGATCATCCTTATCTTAAATACAATTTACATATCCCAAGAATTCAACTATGTTGGCTGGGATCTCAAATTTTATTCAAACTGTCAAAATACTGACACTCGGTCGTCACTGTGTTCTCCCACTCAGTCATCACTAGATAACTTGGTAATTACTGACGCTTGGTAAATGTTGATGCTCGGTCGACACTGAATTTACTTGGCATGTACTAGCGCTTAGTTGACACTCACATCACTTGACACAAATTGCTTAAACTTAAGTTCCTTAATCTTCTACTCTTTTGATCGGTCAAGACTAAACTTGTATTCTTCCAATCTTCACTTGGTTTTAAAGATAAACAACACATTACCTTGCCAATGTGCAATACATCAAGTACCCATTTTAGTTTCTCATAACTCAACCATTTCACCAGGTTTTCTTGTTTTCTCCTCTTTTCAAATCTTCTTCATCAATCAATTTATATGACACTTTACTAGATAGAAACTATCTTACTAGTTAAGTTTTGACATCAATGGAAATATAACAATTGTTTCAATTGTAGCTTCCAACACATCACCCATAAAGGGAAAATATTGGCTAAATAATTAATGACCTATGAAACTATCTCTTGTGCCATTGTTAGGGATAAAGACACACTCAAAACTTGAAATTCGGGCGGAATGATGTTAGGTATCTGGTCACTGAAACACACAAACATCAAGTGTATTTTTTTACAATACAAATAACCAAAACACATATAATAATAATAAAATGTGCCTAATGGAACACTAATGCTCTAGTGGCACGATCATTCATATGTATTAGAATGTCATGAGACTAGCCATTCCATATTCTACTCATCAATGTGATGACATTAATTTTCCATTAGTATGTAAACAACACTTTTGGTAGGCATACACTGAAAGATAGGACAAAGAACAAACCAAAAATCAGTTATAAAGAGATCACCAAAAATGACCAAGTATAGAGAGAACCGACAACACAACTTTGTGTGTACACCAAAAATGCAAAGTCAAAAGGATAAAGAGGAAACCAATGTGCAGGATATAGTGCAAACCAAGAGAAAGTTAAAGAGAAAACTGAGAGAACAAAACCAAAAGACAGTCAACTGATTTCATATCATAACCGACCGACAGAAACTGAGAGTCAGTTGCAGCCCACAAAAAGTGGATCTGACTTCCACATCAGATAAAGCAGTCCCATTCTATTTATAGAATCTTGATTTGTTTTTAAAACCATTTATTTAGGGACAAGAAACATGAATGTAAGTGCTTTAATCAGTCTAACTGATTTAAAACACATAGACTAGAAGATCTAGGTAAAAGTTGTAAACTTGATCTTAGAGTTAACATTGTTTTTTATGAAACTTGATGATGTCAATCCATCTTATAAATAGATGATGAAATCATTCATTATAGAGATGTGAATATAGAAGAGAGGATGAATGAAGTCTATGAGAACATTTATGGATCATATTGAAATTTTCAAGAACCAGAATAGCAAAAGGTGAATTTGGTTAGCAAGAACCAAGAATAGAGGCTACCGAGAATTAGAGGTATTATGCAATCACATTAGGTGATAATATTATTCATGTAAACTTAAATGGATCTGTATTAGAAATAGGAGATTGCATTTACCAGGTCAAATTGTAATTTTCTATCATTCTAACAAGTGGAGCAAAGTGTAAAAATCCTTTCAAGGAAGGTGGATTTAATAGTCCAACTACAAATCTCTTAACCGAGTGCACACTCAACAGTGTTTCCAAAGCTCTTAACTGAGTAGACTTTAATAGGTCTCCACAGATACTCTTAACTAGATAGATCATCAGAAGTGAAAAAATTGTAAGCCTTAACCGACCCCTTCCAATCTATAGATAGTGAAGATTTTGTGGGTGCCATCCCCACCGCATTTTTTACTTCCTAACAGGAGTTTTCTGCGATATCATATCATGTGTTATGTGTCAATTACTTTCATGAACATTTCTATGAATGTTCATATGTATGTTAATTTTTTGAATTGATATAACTCACATCGAGATAATATAGATCAGATGAATGGATATACAATTGATTACGCAAAGGTTAATTGAATAAAGGATACAAAAGTTTTAGAGGTACTGATTCACCCCTCCCCTCTCAGTACACACTTCCCATTAATTCCAAAAATTGGTATCAGAGCTAAGTCTCTTCTTTGGAAAAGCTTAAATGCTTAAGAGAAAATATCATACAATGGAGAAGTACAAACTTGATAAGAATATTGAAAATAAGAAGCTATAAATTCAGATGTTCTATGAACAGTACAAAGAAGCTAGAATCAATATGAGATAGTTGTTAGATGAAAGAAAGATAATGGAATCTCTCTATAATGAGAAATATTATCATGAGGAACAGATACCAGATTTCTTTGAATCTTTAGGATCAACTACAAGCAAAGCATCAGATACATCAAAAGAAAGCATCACAAGCCTAACTAAAGTCAATCAACATTTGGTTGGACAAGTTAAATCTCTGCAAATCGGTCAAGAGACACAGATGGTAAGGATGATTGATTTCATGAACAATGCTAGACAAGCTGAGCAAGAAAGAACACTAGCCATTGATGATAGAAGAAAGATTACAGAAAAGCTACAAGAAAAAGAGTCTGAAATACAAAGACTTATAGAGCATCACCTTGAGATTACAAATCAGATTATTCTTATGAGTCAAGTGGTAAACAGAATAAATGTTAAACTCATTGAAAGAATAGAAGCTATCTATGAACTAAGGGATGAGAATGAAAATTTGAAACATGAAATAAGAATTCAGCAGCAGCATGATGAAATTATCAAGAAAGCTGAAGAAAGCAATAAAAGAATGGATGGTTTTCTTGAAGGACAATGAAGAGTCAACAATAACACCGGTCTAGGTTTTACCGAGAATGGAGAATCATCAAAACAAACTAATCCAAAGAATGTCTACACAAATTCAAGACCAATAAATCTTACATGCAATCATTGTGGAAAGCAAGGCCATACATCAAAAGTATGCAGAGGCAAAATGAAAGGTATTCCTAAATCTCCATCTTCATTCATAGGATTTTTTTATAAATGTAATAAGAAAGGACATAAATCATATGAATGTAAGTCTGAGATGAACCAACCAAAGAAGGAAACCTACATGAACAAATACCATCCTACTTGCAAAATGAATGGGCACACAACTCTTGAATGGTGGAAAAAGAAAAGGCAAGCATGGAAGCCAAAAGGTCAAGAAACTCCCTATCAACCGAAAAGAGTCGGTAACCAGTATGTATGGGATTAAAACACTTGGAAAAATTGTATAGCATGTGGAAGATTTGGTCACATTGTTGCAAACTGTATGAGACAGTGGACTAGAAAGTATAGAGGCTGGACTAACCCTGGAATGGCATGCTTACACTGTCATGAAGTTGGTCATCTCAAGAAAGACTCCAGAGACCAAATGACAGAAACCATCACATATCCTAATGGAAATACCATTGAAGACATCCAAAGAGAAAGAGACAAAATATGGAGAAAAGATTCAAACAATGATGAAGCTGGAATGAGCAATGGAAATGGTGACACCCCATCCAATAGATCTGGTGACATCACCACCCCCACCTAAGAAGAAAAAGTAAGTATGGAACTACATTACCCCAAGTTATTATTTTACATCAGTTCCATATTATGTTGATAAAATGCCAAATTAGCATAATTAAAGATGCATCATGGTACTACTTGTTAAAATCTGTGATAACTATGCTATCGGTTATACATACCAAAATCCATCGGTACACACTCAAAGTTGAGACTATCTACATTTACCGAGAAGCGTCAGTTAAAAGAAAATTTGCTAGTATAAACCAAGCCTCTTCGGTAACCAAGCAAAGTGAACAAGTGGTTTGCAATACCGAAACCCGTCGGTAAAAGAAAGAGGTATAATGATCACCCCAAAATGTCATGTTGTCACCGAAGGGTAGTTGAAGGCTTAACCAACGAACTCAGTCTTCACACATCAAGGAGTTGGTAACCATTAATGAAACACCTTTTAGGTCAAATAGCTATAAAAAGGTGACTGGTTGGTCTCATTGTTCACCACGACTAGAGCAGAGCGATGAGAGTGATTTTTTAGCAGAAAGAAAAGGGATCACAGAGCGACCACAACTCAACACAGAGAACTCCTAAGAAGATCAAAAACAACAACTAGTGTATACAGTAAGTTCTACAACCACCGACAACTCTATTTCACACATTTTACATAAAGCCCTAAAATCTAAAAAATGGCCACGACTTCAAGAACTATAAAATCAAAGAACACCAAGAATGATGAGTTCAAACTCATCAAGAATTTGGCATGTGAGGAACCAAATTACAAGATTCATCCTGAGGTTGCCTCACAGCCCGATGATGCTAGAGAATTCTCATGAATACCAGCTAGGGTTTTTCTCGTCGAGGACGTTCAAGCATTTATACACTGGAAGATTGCAGAAATAGGTGATTCGGAGGTTGAACAAACTTATAAGAAGCTATGCAATGAAGATGGAAATTTGAAGGATGATCATAAACATATAAAAGTGAAAGGGTTCACTAATTCCCTATTATTCCTAAAGGTCTTCAAAACTGAGTGGATTCAGTTAGTACTAAGCCGAATGCACAATCATAAACTTTGGCTGGATGAACTGAAGATGATAACCCGAGATATTATCCATGAAGTCACTAGTTTTCCTATAACCAAGAAGGTAAAAGCACTTAAGCACCCACCCAAGACCGAGACTAAAAATATCATAAGAGCCAAATGGGATGGCAGAGGATTGAAGATTTCCACCATAATCAATGATGAGAAGAAATTTGGTGCATGCGTTCTAGGCTACAAATTCTTTCAAGCCAGCAAGATGAATAGCATAGCATCCGGTGCAGTAGACACAACATACAAAATTGTGAAGAAGGGAACACAGTTGGACTTATCCAAACTTCTACTCAACCAGTTAGATGACAATTTGAATACTATAAGGAATGTGAAGTCAAACACATGTAAGTTTGGCTCACTCATAATGTGCATTTTCTTCTACTTTCAAGAAACATTCCCATCGGTAGGAAATGTGAAATGGGATAGCACAAAACCGGTCACCATGTAGATCAGTGAACACATAGCCTCACTGGGAGATAATTTTGAGACACTAATGGATGAATACTTTAATGTATTCAAAGACTGAATGTAGAAGAGGGTAAGGATCCCCGAGAAACTCATTGAAATTTCATTTTTGATACAGACCACACTTATATCAAGCTTGTTGTACCGAGGAAATCATGGCTTCAACCATTAGAATATGAGATAAACATTGATCTTGCATCTAAAGCAATTGATGCCTTGTTAAATGAACCATTAGATAAGAAACAACCCAAGTTTGGAACATATGAGGAGGCCAAAACAAGAATAAAATCTGGCCTGGTTGTTAAGAAAATTGTCAGGAAAAAGGACAAAATGATAAAGAACCTCAAGAAGATATTGTCGGCAACAATGGAAGAAACCAAGTAGGAGGAAGAAACTGAAAAAGAGGAAGAAACCAAAGAACATCTACCTATCAGTGAAGCTAAAGAAAAGAATGACTCCAAAGCCACAGAGTCATATTCACCACCTCCTCCACCAACCAAGAAGCCAAGGACAACAACTACTTCTGGAAAAAGAATTCAAACATCTAAAGATTAATTTCCTTCACCTTTGAAGAAAGGAAAGGTAAGAACATACAAGAGGAAAGCGGCCACATAGAAGAGAGGTGCAAACAAAAGAGTAAGGAAGCTCATCAGAACCCGAGAAGATATTGAAGGCACTGAGCAAGATGAAGTTGTAGAGGTAGAAAATGTCAAGGTTGAAGCTTCAAAAAGCATTGATGACATATGAAAATCTATTGCAAATTTAGGATCTATTACATATTCTAAGATTAGAATATGGCTGAAAGTAGATCTAGAAGATCAGAACAAAATTGAAGATGCCATCATAGAAAAGATGTACAAGTTCAAATATGTACCAATTCAGTTTGAAAGCAATCATTTACCAAGGGAACTCTTAGATAGAATATACTCTAGATGGACATTTGCTTTGAAAAGTGAGAAGGAAATAAGAGAAAGAGTACTTTTTACTCTCATGCCTTCTGAATCCAAGAAAGAAGAAATTGATGAAATGATGGAGAAACACAAAAAGGAGTTCTCACCAAAGTTGAGAGCCTACAAATTTCTCAAAGGGAAGCTTATAGAGCTTGAACAAGAAAGCCACAAGAAATGGTGTAAAATTCTAAACAAACCTACTAAGGAAGAAAGCCCCAAGAAAGACCTACAAAAAAAAGATATTGATAAGGCAACTCAAGAAAAGGTCTCAATAAAAGATACAGAAGATAATACATCTATTGAGTTAGACAAGGAATAACAAGACACAGTCGGCAACAAAAAAATGGATGTTGCAGATGAAACATGGTCTGACACCACAAAGGACAACATTGTGGATAATAGTATCATTGACATTACCGATGACCCAGCAGAAGAAGTAAACAAATATGAAGATGTCAATGTCACAAAGGACACAACCAATGAGTAGGACACAATAGTTAATACTGCACAGGTGAATATAACAGGCAACATGCCAATATTGATACAAGCTATCAATATTCTACAATAAAAAGACAAGTCACATGAAAAGGATACTCCCAAGGATGCAGGGGAAGAGGAAAAGAAAGACAACACTGATGATCTAAAGGACATTGGAGACACTTACACAGTAACCGATACTGACAAGGTTATAGGAGGAGATTCAAAATAGGTAGATGGAGACACAATAGAGAAAGATGCACAAGAAAAGACAACTGACCTACATAGGGACACTGATGAAGGAGATAAACCTAAAGATGGAACTCCTGAGGAAACTAAAAAAGTTGGCACCAACAATGTGAAGGTTAATTTGGAGACATCTATAGACACCCGACAAGCTGAAACTGATTCAAAGCAGCAAAAAGAAGCACAGCAAGTAACTTCATCAAGCACAACTAACAAAGCCAAGAAATTGGAAATGGTTTTACATTCAAGTGCAAAACAAAAGAAGAAGAAGAAATCCAAAAAGAATAAGTTGGAAGTCACTTTGGATGAAATTATTGAGATACCAAAATGTGACCCAACAACACTTGATTATGAAGCATTAAAAGAATACAGTGAAATATGCCAAAGGAAGGCATTAAAGGAGAAGCTAGGGAAACAACACCGAGACTCCATGGTACTGGAAACAACTAGGGACATCTTGTACCAAATTGTACCTGATGTTGATGTTGATCAAAATAAGCCAATTCTTGATTAATTAGCCACTCTCACCGAAGCAATTACAACACAAAATATTGATGCAAAGAAGGCAATTGAAGAGCAGAGCAGAGCAGAAGTACTAGAAGAAACTAATTGAGAACATCAGCCAAGAAGTGGAAGTCAACAAGGTAAATCTTTTAGAATTCATTATTGAATTAGGTCCAATTATAACTGAAGCTATTTCCTTGATTCAACAACTGAGCACATTAGAAAAGCTCACTAAAGAGAATAGTGACAACATAGAAAAGCTAGATACAGATCTAGCTAATAGTGCTCAAAGCTTAACCATTGATGGAGACAATGCACTAAAGTTGCATTATGACAAAACCATTGAGATCAAAAGGTGAAGGCAGGAAATGTGGGAAGAAGAGACACACTTTAGGGAAGAAGTCGCCGAGCTCTAAGCTCAACTTCTACCGAACCTTACACTGCTTCAATAGCACATCAGTTCAGCAAGGCAACTGATAGAAAATCCCGAGATGTCTGTAGTAGAAAAAATCTATGATATACACTCCAAGATCACACTCAAGTACATGGATCTAGAGAACTTAAAGGAACAATGGGAGAAAATGATGGAAGACATGAAGTCTTCACTCTCCCACATTTTTGATAAACTATAAGGTATAGAACTTTGCCCATAATATCAAAAAAGGGGGAAATGATATGTATTCAGATGGGAAAATGATATATGGAAAATCAAATGTATATGCATATTCATATGGGGAAAATGATATGTACAGATATACCGACATATACATAGGGGGAGTCACTAAATGACTAAGGATTATATATGTTGTATATACTTAACATTTTGTTAGTATTTTGCACATATCAGTTTTTGATACTAATATCAAAGGGGGAGATTGATGAAATTAATTTTCCATTAGTATGAAAATAACACTTTTGGTAAGCATACACTGAAAGATGGGAAAAATAACAAACCAAAAATCAGATATAAAGAGATCACCGAAAATGACCAAGTACAGAGAGAACCAACAACACAACTTTGTGTGTACACCAAAAATGCAAATTCAGAAGGATAAAGAGGAACCCGACAGAGGAACCGAACATGGAGGATAGATTGAAAACCAAGAAATATTTAAATAGAAAACTAAGAGAACAAAATTGAAAGACAGTCAACTGATTTCATAGCACAACCGACTGACAAAAACTGAGAGTCAGTTGCAGCCCGCAAAAAGTGGATCTGACTTCCACGTCAGTTAAAGCAGTCCTATTCTATTTATAGAATCTTGATTTTTTTTTAAACCATTTATTTAGGGACAAAAAACATGAATGTAAGTGCTTTAATCAGTCTAACTGATTTAAAACAGATAGACTAGGAGATCTAGGTAAAAGTTGTAAATCTGATCTTAGAGTTAACATTATTTTTTGTAAAACTTGATGATGTCAATCCATCTTATAAATAGATGATGCAATCATTCATTATAGAGATGTGAATATAGAAGAGAGGATGAATGAAGCCTATGAGCACATCTATGGATCAGACTGAAAGTTTCAAGAACCAGAACAACAAAAGGTGAATTTGGTTAGCAAGAACCAAGAACAGAGGCTACCGAGAATCAGAGGTATTATTCAATCACATTAGGTGATAATCTTATTCATGTAAACTTAAATGGATATGTATCAGCAATAGGAGATTTCATTTACTAGGTCAAATTGTAATTTTTTATCATTCTAACATGTGGAGAAAAGTGTAAAAATCCTTTCAACGAAGGTGGATTTAATAGTCCAACTACAAATCTCTTAACCAAGTGCACGCTCAATAGGGTTGCTAAATCTCTTAACCGAGTATACTTTAACAGGTCTCTATAGATACTCTTAACCAGGTAGATCATCAGAAGTGATCAAATTGTAAGCCTTAACTGGCCCCTTCCAATCTGCAGATAGTGAAGATTTTGTGGGTGCCACCCCAACCGCAGTTTTTACTTCCTAATAGGAGTTTTCTGTTATATCATATCATGTGTTATGTGTCAATTACTTTCATGAATGTTTCTATGAATGTTCACATGTATGTTAATGTTATGAATTGATATAAATCACATCAAGATAATATAGATCAGATGAATGGATATACAATTGATTACACAAAGGTTAATTGAATAAAGGATACAAAATTTTAGAGGTACTGATTCACCCCTCCCCTCTCAGTACACACTTCCCATTAATTCCAACACAATGTACATTTCATTTAAATTAAACATTGCATTTAAATATAAAGTATTAAATAATCATTTATGACAAAATGAGGATAATACATTGAAAATAACAATGAAATATCCATAAGTAATTAGGGCATAATTTAACCAAAAATAAGATAAGATCATCAATATATAATCAAATGTTCTCAAATGTAAAAATAAACCAGATGTCATCGTAAAGCATCATGTCACATAAAAACAACATCATTAAGCAGATATGATCAAATTGATAAATAACATTATAATCTAGTATGTAAATTAGTAATGATACTGTAACAAAAATAATGTATGGTACTCAAATGTATCACATAGTGCAACCATCAGATCACCAAATAACATCATGATATAATTTTACTGATCCCCCAATCCAGATAACATCTAAACAAGATAACAATCATAATTAGGTAGCTATTAGGACATACATTAGTAGAACTATTACTCATATCATAAGCCATACAATAGCTAATGTATCACAAGGCATATAAACCAAATACCATCATATCGAAAACAATATTCCTGACAATGAACACGGGAATGAACTAAACTAGGTGCATCTTTCAATGCTAGCATACAATCATAACATGAAAACAATCACCCCATCTCATAAATTAATTAAGATCAAATCAAAACACAAAGAACACAATGAGTCCTCAAACTTGGAATAAAAACCTCAAAAGGTCTAGCATCACAAATTAGGTATACAATATGCTACAACTCAATGGTTCTCATAACCAAGCATAAGGGCATGAATAACTTGTCAATGCAATGACATAAATCAGATCACCTTGAATTTTCAATCCTCTCACGGTTCCAACACGATCACACAACACAAGAAAATATCTAACAAAGCATAAGGTGCACTCAACCAATCACACCAGTCACAAATCAAACATCCAAAGCCAAAACAAGGCATCACAAGTGATCTTGTCCAACATCACAAAAGCACTAACTCACGTAATATTGAAGCCACATTCACCAATATGTCATGCAGAAAGAAAATGAGAGAGGCGGTACAATAATTTTGTTTCTAGATTCAATTGTGTGCAAATTTTTAACATCAACATTTTGGGTCACACTTTGTGATCCATCATCAGGATAAAAAGAGTTGAAGGAGAAAATAAGATGCATTTTTGGAAACCATACAAATATAAAGGAGGAAAAGGGGAGAGATAAGGGATGCATGAGGAACAATAAACCAAGGAGGTAAATCAATAATAGTAAAGTCAACACTAAGAAAAATATAAAAAACAAGGAGAGAAAAAACATCTAAAGATACCAACATTAAAAAAAAAAAGGTCCAAAAAACTACTAAAGAAAAACAAGAAAAACACAAAAAAATTAGAGGGACCAAGAGATTCAAAAGTAAAACAAAACCAAAAGAAAAGGAATAATAGAGAGAGAGAGAGAGAGAGAGAGAGAGAGAGAGAGAGAGAGAGAGAGAGAGAGAGAGAGAGAGAGAGAGAGAGAGAGAGAGAGAGAGAGAGAGAGGAAAAATAAGAGAACAAAATAATAAAATTAAATTATTATTGATATTAGAGAGAGGATGGGAGGAAGGAGATTTTGGAAGGAGGTTGCAAGAAGGATATTTTATCAATGGACATGGAGAGATCAGGAAGCATTATGACATCCCCCTTAACAAAATATGTCTCCATGGAATCCACCAAGGCAGCCTTTGTTATTGACTTTGTTGTCAAAATCAGGAGGTCAGGGTTTGGGTCTCATCGTCGAGACAATTTTATTCCCTATCAGGTGGAGAGAGGTAGAGATTTTTTTAGGTCAGGAAATGGGTTTGGGAAACCTTAGGAGAAGGAGGATACAAAATGTAATAGAGTTCCCATTGTCTGACCTGAACCAATTTCTACCTCTCTCTACCCAGTAGGGAGTAAACATGTCTCGATGACGAAACCCAATCCCCGATCTCTTATTGTTGACAATAGAGTCAATAACTTGAACCTGTCTTGGTGGATTCCATGGAGAAATATGTTTTTGAGGGAAATTTCATAACGCTTTTTGATCTCCCCATGCCCATTGATCGACTCTCCTTCCTGCAATGTCCTTCCAAAAACTCCTCCCTCCCATCCTCTCTCTAATCTCAATGATAATTTAATTTTGTTGTTTTGTTGTATTATTTTTCCTTTATTTTTGTCTATATATATATATAGAGAGAGAGAGAGACACACACATATGCAAAAATGACTGTTAAAACAAAATAAAGGAAGAATAATAGAATAAAACAATAAAATTAAATTATCATTGAAATTAGAGAGGGGATGGGAGGAAGGAGATGTTGGAAGGAGGTTGTAGGGCGGAGAGTCAATCAATGGACATGGAGAGATTGAGAAGTGTTATGACATCACCCTCAAAAAAATATTTCTCCATGGAATCCACTAAGGAAGGCTCTAGTTATGGACTCCATTGTCGACAATAGGAGGTTGGGGTTCAGGTTTCATTGTCAAGACAATTTTACTCCCTACCGGGAGGAGAGAGGTAGAGATTGGTTCATGTCAGGCAATGGGTCTGGGAAACCTTGGAAAAATGAGGATACCAAATGAAACAGAGTGGCAAAGAAGGTATGAAAACCAAAGGAATAACATATTGTAGCGAATGAAGGGAAGATGATACTAGGAAGGATCCAAAAAAAGTATGCAATGCCCCTTGCAAATCTAGAAACTTGTCAGTACATGGTTGCTCTAAGTGTTGGAATATTTCTATTTCCTAGCTAAAAGAAAAATGGTTGTTCATGAAATGGGTGAGGAAATCGCCGTTAGTAGCGAAGGTTAAGAAATGGTGTGAGGAATCATTGGCTTTCAAGGTAGTGCTTAAAACCCTACCTAATGTTTTTTTCTTAGTTATCTGTGAGACTGGTGAGGCCAAATAATGGGTTTTAAAAAATGGTCCACACATAACGGGAGGGAAGGGTTTCTTTATCAAATATTGGGCGACAAACTTATAACCAATAACTGCCCAGGTTGGGGAAGTGTCAATTTGAATTAGGTTTTATAACTTACCCTTCGAGTATTGGGAGGAGGAGACCTTGAGAAGAATTGGAAATAGTATGGGGAGGTTTTTGAAATCTGAAGGAGTGCCAAAGAAGGATTTTAGTATGTATGCTAGAATATGTATCAGTTGGATCCCCAACCACACCCTACCTAAATGTATTGATTTAGTATCGGATGTTGAAGTCTTAGAGAAAAGTGTCGAAGTGGAAGATGTAGTTGAGTGGTGTAAGACTTGTAAAAATTTGGGACACAATTAATGAGAGTGTGTAAAAAGGGATAAAGGGAAAATGAGTATAGCTAATGCCATCCTTGAAAATATTATGAACATGGAAGGGAATGGGGATATACAACACTCACCTAATAATCTAAATGGTGAAAGAGAGGCAAAATGTACTTATTGCAGGAATGACACATGTGGGGGACCCAAGATAATGTAGAACCGGGGGAACAATATGTGTCAATGGGTATGGCATGGATAAACCAAGGGATGTGGAAGAAAAGGCCCATGAAGGTACTTCTGAGAGTGGGGACATAAGAGGATTCTTAGAGACCCTTTCAAGACCTTACAGTGAGTACCAAGAGAAGGGGATTGAGGAAGACCTAGTGGATTCACAAACCTTTTTAAGCTAGTTTCCTGAGACCAACTTCGCACAATGTCCAAAACATGTCCCTCAAGATACCAAAGATGAGTATACAATAATTGAGCAAAATCTAAGATTAATGGTAACAAGGATACTATGGAACCAATGGTTTTACCAGTAGAACATACTATTCAAATGGATGTTCTTCACTGTTCTACTAAACAACTCTCTCTTACAAGTGGAAGTTTGGATGAGAGACCACCACCAAGTTTTGGGGAGGGTGACCTAGCATAACCTCAAGTAAAGTTTCACTCTCCACCTGCCTCTGCTCTTTTTGGACCTATATTAGGGGTAGTTGATGATCTAAAAATAATCCTTCAATATATTGGAGAGGGAAGGGAATAAAATAATGATAATATATCCTCTACTAGGGATAGCCCTGCCTTGGGATTGAGAGAATTGATCTTTTCTTGGTTGGATGGAGATTTAAGTGTAACCGTCATAATTCGGTCTGACCATAGACCCTATTTTCCCCAAGTGTGATCATACCCCTAATTATGTCAAGATAATTATTCAATTAATTGACATAATTCATTTAAATCAAATCTAATCTCCTAAGTGGTCTAATCACTAAATTACATTAATTTCCTTAGCCAATTAAATCAAATCAATTCAATTAAATAAAAACAAACAAATACATGGCTAAAGTAATTAATTAAAAGGAATTAAATAAATCCTAATTACAACTCCTCACTTGCAAAAGGGAAAGTCAATTCCCTAGACAATGAGAGTTAAATCACTTAGATCACCTCACATGGATCACCAAAGATTCAATCTCCACCTCTCTTTAACATTTAATCCTAACCTCTCATTCCTCAAATTCTTCTATAAATGGAATGAATTTTGAGCTCAATGGTCCCCTAATTCATTAATCATTTAAAGCATTGTTATGCTGCTCATATTCTTAAATATTTATTATTGCATTTTAGCTCAAACATCTAGAATTTTTATAATCATTCAATTAGAAATCTAAAATGAACTTTGTTTGAATGTTTTAGCTTGCATTCTTTAAATATTCCATTCTGAGCATGAATGTGTCACTGATTTATGCATAATCTATGGTCCATTATAGCATATTTTATGCTCTTCTTAGAAAGGGAGCAATATGTCAATTTTAGTGATTGATATGTGTTCTAACTCTTATATTTCATGTTTATTCACTAATGCAATGACATATTGAAGTTTTGTGTTGCAGCTAGCAGATCCACAAAATACACACACATTTTTGGTGCCCACCATGGGGCTGATCCTCAGATTTTACCTCACCTTCTTATCATTTTTGATTGATTTGTGTTCTCTATTTTCAGGTATAAAGTCATCTTTAGTTGACCAAGGCTCGCATTCAGGAAAGGGCCTCGCATACGGGAAATCAGATCACATCTTAGGTTTCTAAAATTGCATTTGGTGGATCCTATATTGTATCTAGTAAAGGATTGTATCCGGTAAGATTATGTGTCACCTTTTGTGCAAAGCATCGCATTCATGAAAGGGTCTCACATACAGGATATATAGGCTCACATCTAGGAAAGGAAATTGTATCTTGTTATTTGTTTTGCAAATTGAAATGTCTAACCACTAATCTCATGACCTTATTTATTTTTTTCCTTTAAACAACCTAACTTTTGATTGCAGGTTGTTGTCGGAGCCTTTTTCTCAAAGAGGTGGAAAGTAACTACTAACTTGTGATTTGTAGGTTGTAGGATTGTTCAATTTGATTTCATTTGTTCAAATCTTTAAAACTAATTAAATTTTCCAATCACTTACTAAATTGACCAGAGGATTATTCTCTTTTCCTTTAAGGAAAATCAGAAACTCAAAAGTCAATTTAAGATTTGAGAAGAATTTGGAGGAAATTGAACAAAGCAAACTCACATTGTTTAATTCTTTTAGGAAAGTAATTTAACAATCAAAGCACTAAATATTGTAGTTAAATGAACAAGCACATTGTATAATTATTTTTGGGAAAGTAATTGAACAATCAAAGCACTAAATCTTGTGGGAAAATTGAACAAAGCAAATTCATTGTCTAATTTTGGGAAAAGTAAATGAACAAGCAAATAACCTAATTTGGGGAAATTGAACAACACAAATTTTCTTTCCAAATGATTTGTGCTTTCTTACAATAGGAATCTAAATTCAAACTTAAGCTTATCACTTAGTCTCACTAGAGGATTTTCTCTTCTTTCCAAGTGGAGGAATCAAAGACTCGTCATGGGATATTGAGTTTTGAGTGAAGTAGTTTGAGAAAAATGAATATGTTTGGTGTGTTTGTGGGATAAAATGGCATGGAATAGGAGAGTATGCTCTTCTTCTTTTGAAAAATCAAAAATCTAGACTCCTAAGCTTGCCAATCCTTTTCATTGCTTTCAAAAACATTAGAGGGCCTTTCAATTGAGGAAAAAATCTCCTGGGCTGACCCAAGTGAGGACGGGTTTACACCAACCCTTCCAAATCACTATAATCAATACGCTTCCTTATAGGAAAAAGCCTCAAAAGATGTAGGTTATTTTGTTCTTGGAATTACGACATCATTCCTTTAACATGCTTGAATGTGTGTAGAGTGGAGCCGCTTGAATATTGCTTACGAGACTACACATATTTGAGTACTCATAGGGCTATATGCCTTAATTTTTCCTTGTGCAATTCTATGGGAGACGATTGTGAACAGATGCCCCAACATAATAAACGCTTGTAGTCAAATTACCCGGTTTATCTCTGAAAGGGTGATAATCTTTGTGCAAGGCGAATAGTAATTTCCCCAAGATACTCGTCATTTTGTGCCCTCACTTGCATTTGGATTTGGCTAATACGACACCATGACTAGATCCATTGTGTGCTTGGTGATGGTCATATTTTTATTAGCATGTGAGTGTGTACTTGACTCTACGAGCAAAGATTTTCATTCTATGCTTAGAATCTAGGGAATAGGGAAAGTGTTTGATCACCCTTAACAAAAGAACATTGCTTGATGTGTCCAAAAGACTCACTAAAAAGAAAACTCCTAAAACAAGCAATAATTTTCATTCCCTGACATACATGTTGTTTACAACTCACTAGAAAGTCTCAGAAAAACACTGATGTCAGACAAATTTCATGCATTTCAAGACAAATTTGACAAAAATATCAAAACCATCAGAGGCTCATTTTTTGTCAGTCTTAGCTCACATCTAGTTTCACTAGCTCACATCCAGGGTATTTCATCACTTATGGTCATTCCTAGCTCACATTCAGGAAACTTGCTTGCATTCTATAAATCAAAGCTCACATCTGGTTTAGCAAAAGCTCGCATCTGGAAAATCAAGCCTCGCATTTAGGAAGTCACATCTAGGATAGTAGGCCCTTGCACATGTGTCTCTCAGAGAAATTAAGTATTTTTGGATACCCTTTTGCCTCTTTAGTCTGGTCTTGTTGCTCTTACTGGTCCGCCTATCATTGTTTCACAACTTGTTTAGAAGTCTACCTTGCATGTCCTTAGGATTGTCGCAATTGGTCCCAAATCATGTTGTCATTTTATCAAACAAATCTTCTTGATTCCCAGCTCACTATCAGGGAATTCTAACCCTCAGACACTGGAATAAATCACTCTAAATAGTCAACTCTCATTGATTCCCATCTCACTATCAGGGCATTCTAACCCTTTGACGCTGGAATCAATCACTTTGAACATCAAGTTCACACTCTCCATAACTTTGAAAAACACATTTTAGACGATTTGGAAATTCTTTTGGCACCATTCAAAGACTTTGATTGAGGAAATATTGTGATGGCTGAAAACAAATGGGATAAACCCTATGGTTTTAACAACAAGGAAGAAGAGATTCTCATTAAAACCCTATCTAAGAAAATGCAAGATTTCAAATCTGAAATTCAAGACTTAAAAGAAGAAAAATATACCTCATCAAATGGGTCTTCACTAAGATCAATATTTCCTCTTCTCTATGATCATGAGGCACACATGTCTTCACATTCTTCAAGTAAGGAGAAACCTACTCATGGTAATATTATCTTTGATCAAGAGATTATTTCACAGGATCATGTCAATCCTGTCTTTGATCAACATCCTCATAATCTTGAATCCAACATCTATTTGGAGAGTTCAAGTGGATCTAAATGTCCAAGGGATAGAGCATTTACTCCTTTGAGACAATCTTATGCAACAATGCTGGCAGAGCTTCTTGAAAACAATCTCATCACATTGCCTCAAACCACCTCATGTGGGATGTCATTTGTGAGTACCTACTATGCCTATCATCAAAATAATGAGCATAAGACCTCACATTGCATGGAGTTAAAGCATAAATTTCAAGATCTAATTAATAATGCCATAATCTAAATTGAAAATCCTAATAAATCATCAAACAAAGATACCAATCCCAAGCATGATCAAAATCATTAACCTATGTCTAGAAATGAGCTACATGCTACCTCTACTTCTTCCACTATTCCTCCATCTGAAAAATCATAAAGCATATCCAAATTTCTTCCATCACACAAAGATCCTAATTCTTTTCATGCTAACTATGTCTACCCTCAAGGGATACCTTTAAAACAAATCCAAGCTAATCTATATCTTGTTGTGAGTATATTCCATGCTCCTAAGATCAAATACCCTAAGCTTCCATGTACTTCAATTCCTATTTTGAATGATTCCCCAGCAATCCTCCAAGAATCCCTCATGAAGGTTAAAACTCCTATCTTTTCCTTTGGAGTGGATCAATGTCAAGAGGATAATACAAAGTATGAAGAAACAAGTCTTACTAATGATCAAGATCAAGACATTCTCCTATCCCCTCCAACATGTAATGAAGATCCCATGTCCCTAAAATATGAAGATTATCCCCTCATATATTTTCATTTCTTCCAAGAAGATGATCTCCTAAGCAAGATCCTGATACTTCTAAAAATCCTATTGAAAATCAAGAGCAAGGTACTCTTCCTGCATTATACAAAGATCCTTGTCAAGATCAGTATATCCCATCATATTATTTTCATAATCCTTCATATCCACCTATGAAAACCATTATTCATCCAAATCCCTTACATGACAATAAGTCACCTCAAGCATCAATGGTTCCTGTTAAAGTTGCTCCTATCAAAGTTACACATGAGCCTATGGGTATGAAGATGAATTTTAAACAAAAGATCCTTGGTTGGGAAGCTCACTCTGAAGATTTTGATACCCATTTCACACCTTATATTCCTTCATTTGCATGCAAGAATCAGCCTTCTCCATCCACCAAATCTGTCCTTGGTCCATATGTCCAAAAGCTGAAATCTTCAAACCTTTCATTTGTATGGGTCCATATATCCCTCCGTCCACTTACCCTATCTCCTATCAAGATCAATAGAAACATGCATCTTCAAAGCCTCCATATCAATCGATCTATAGGAACCATCCATATCAACCTTATTCATCCATAATTCCCAAGTCTTTTGGAAGCAATTTGGATGTCAAACAAAGAAATCAGAAATTCAAGAATCCACTTGCGTATGAATATCACTATATCCAATCTAATCGATGGGTGAATGCAAAGAAAAAGGAAACATTCAAGAGACCACAAAGGTCCACTAAACAAAGAAGAGAACCAAAGAAAATGTGGGTTCCAAAATCCCTCATTAAAGAAGTGAATGTTAAAGCATCCAAAAGCATAGAAAAATCAAAAGTTGTTTGGATTCCCAAGTCACTCTTAAAAAACTTGAACGCGAAAGAAAAATCAGAGTTAGCATCCAAGCTTCCAAAGGCTTCCAATCTGTCTCCTTTCAAACATTTTCCATCTCCTAAACCTATTTTAGGCCCTCATGTCCCAAAATTTATTGCTTTTAATACATCTTCATCCATCTTGGTTCCTTGTGTATAAAGATCTGTATCCTCTCCCATATCAAAACCTCGATCCATTTCACCCACTTTTCCTCTATCATTCCACCATTCTTCAAGATGTGTGTCGATGTTGATCTTTCCAATACAAAACTCTCAATACCCCACCCAATATCCTAAACCTACCTAATACCCTTCCATATTATGTTCTTACATCCCATCCATCCCATATCCTTCCATTCCTCTCATCCAATCCATCGCATAAAATCTTGGCTACCAACTCCCTTATCCTCCATTTCATATCTTACCATCACCTTATCAACATCTATGAGCATACTTTTAGTGCTCTTTGCTTATCATAGCATATCCTTCAAAGGATCATTATCCAAAGAGAGAGAGATTGAAAAAGATAAAAAGTGCCTTGGTGAAAACCTGGTAAACAGGCACCTTGGTAGAAAAAGTAAAGAGAAATGAATCCATCCTATGGTGAAAACCACTTCTTGTGGCACCTTGGATAAGTACCATGATGAAAACCTGAAGAAAAGCATCATGCATAATTCCTCCTACTTGCACTCTTCACTTGGGGGCAAGTTCCTTCCATGTCATCTTATCCATCATATTTTCCATCACTATTCCTTTTGATGATCTTGACAAGGTTGAGCCTATCCATGAACAATTTGCATATTGGCATTTATTATCTTACTCACTTGCTCTTATCCATGGCACCCTATTGTGATCTTGCTTATCCCAAGCCAATACTCACTATCCTTGCACTAATCCTTGAGACATTCACTTATCCCTACATCACCCCTTTTCTTGATGGTGTTGTCCTATCAGCTGACCCCTTGGTCTTGATCAAAATGAAGAGCACAATACAAAAGACAACTCTCTTGACATGTACACTCTTTTGGAATACATTCTATCCTACATGCTTTTCATGACATCAGGTCATCATCCTATATGATATTTAACACCGCTTCATGAGCCTACATTGCTATATTTTTTTCCCTGGCTTGGGTAATCTTGAGGAGAATGTCCTTGAAGGTTGCATTCACCCTGATGGAGCCCAAATTTGTAGATCAAATTTAAATATCTAAATGTTTCAGGGAAGTATTTTTGCATTCATCCTTAAGGTTTATATTCTTATTGGTTCTTTCCATTTATTAAATAAGCCCTAATTTCTGCATTTATCTGGTTAACTCATGCAATTTATCCTTCAGATTATTTATGTTTTAAATATGATATCTAACAGCTTGTTTATATTTGAATTCATATTTCTAGCCGTTATTCATTTTTCCCACGACCTTCGACCTTTTATTCATTTTAAAACTTTTTTGTAGGAATATTATTCTTTTTTACTTAGCGCAGACCATTGATATCATTCAGACATTACTTTAATCCTACGGTGGTCGCTTGATCTCGAAGTAAACCCAGGGTTACACATATCATATCGCGAATGAGAAACTGAAGAAATTTTATAAACTTAAGGTTGAGGTGTAGTTAAGGGTTAAGTCAAAACCTGAGATAAAAGGCATACAACTCAGAATCAAATCTACGATCGAATTAAAGACTTAATGAAAAGATGCAATAAATCTAACATTTAGGTGATTAAGCCTAAGCGCCACATGGAAAAATGACATCATTGTCCTCGAGTCAAAGTGGGAAGTAAAGATCGATCCATTTTAGATTGATCAAATGGTTGAATTAAACACTTAATGCAAAGTAATCAAGATCTACAGCCTAAGCGATTAATTCATGCTAACATCTGGCAGTTGGTGGGCCTAGTACAACACAAGGATAAAGTAAAGAGGATGCAGACTTGAAAAGATCGGACAGCTAACTAAAGGCTTATGGTGGAGATGAAAAGGATCTATGTTATAAGAAATTAAGTCTGATCAACACGTGTCCTGGCCCCACTAATTATGAGAAATGAATGAATATGAGGATCTACGGTGTAGTTCACATCTGATCTATGATCGACATTCACTTGCGATGAAAAGTTGCATGATCTTTATTTTCTTCGAGTGCGCGACTGAGGGTTTTGATTACCATTTTAATACATCAACATGGTTTTCATGTAGGGTTTCCAAAGTGGTAAACTAAAAATAATATGACCTAGATGGAATATGAAAGATCAAAGGCATGCAAATGTCCATTGATATACCACACAGAAGTTAAAGATACATCAGAGATTTATAATAAATTACAACGAACTATTTGATTATTGTTAATCTCTTTGGTCAATAACTATTTTATAAGGATGATTATTCATTCTTTTATTGTAATTTTGGTTGTTCAGTTGTTGATCTTAGGGATTAGGTTTAGTAGCTAAACCTTTGCATTGATCTGAAGCTTGTTTGCATCCTTTTAACTTTGTATAAATAAGGATACCAGGATCAATGTAGGTCTCTACTTTTTAGAGGTTTGGGTGGTGATATTTTTCATCATTTTTCAGACAGTTTTAGATTTGATCACAACTAAACATGGATTCTTATGTACTATTTTTCATAATAAATAAAAGATAAGTGTTTATGTCTCTCTTGGTTCAAGGTTTCAATCCTTTTCAATTAGTCCTTTGCAATTATTGAAGGAATTTCAACTGCTATCTTAGAGTTGCTTGTGCAGAAATATTATTGTCTTATATCATTGTTTCAATATCAGGAAGTGTGTGAGAACTTAATTTGTTTCTGGCTTCTTATTCATCTAGTCTCCCAACCATAGGAGTTAAATTCATTTGAACTAACAAAGATATAATACAGACTTTAATCTTCTCTGCATCTAAAGCATTCAGATATTTGATGGTTGAATACTGTATTGCAAAGTTGTACATAAGATTGGATTTGGATTGACTCTATTGCCCAAGTTTATATAGGCATTGATCTAAACAATTATTGGAAATAGGCATTTGGTTCATGATTTTTTGTTGTTGAGATATTCTAAAATTTAGTCATTTATATATACATTTTACAAAGCAATCCTTACAAATCTCATAAAGCATTCAGTTTTGCAGTTTTACTCCATATTGTTTTCAGTTTACTCCTTTCAGGTGCCTTGCCATACTTGAGAAGGATAGTTTGAAGTATTCTTATCTACTATAAAAATCCTTAAAACTTAAAGGATAAGTCAAGGTATAGGCCTACCAGCCTTGGTTCTGCAGAGCCAAAATTGCAGAAGTTCTAACCTTTCCCCAAGGTTAAACTTGTTAGTTGGCCAGATCTCTTGGGTTTCTAAGCATTGGATTGGAAAGTCCATAGGAAATCCAATTTTTTTATTTGAGAACCAACAGATTGGTGAATATGCTAGGGAACTATTTAAAGGAACCCTTTTGTTTTGCAGATTGGAGAGCTTGTTTATTTGACAGTGCACTCTACTGAAAGGAAGATTCCAGAAGACCAGCAAGCAGTATTTTCCTTCTGACAAGAAGGTGGCGACTACTATTTTGATGCAAGTATATTATAATAAATTTTCTTTGTTTTGTTAAATTATTTATGTGGGGTAGAATATCCTCGCATCTAGATCAAATTGAACTAGATTTACAGGAAAGTCTAAGAAGAAATAAGAAACAGGTTGTTGATATGATGAATACTGGATACAAAATATTTCCTGATAGAGAGACTATTGGTTTCAATAATGGAAGCTATTGTGATTCATAAGAATATAGAAACCCTTTTGGTTGATCAAAATCTAGCACAAGAAATTGAAGAGATAGAAGAGTATGATGAAGAAGCCAATTTCCTATATGCTACATTGAGTAAGTTAACTGAATATGGGAAAAAGAATCCAAAAGTAATGAGAGCTATGAATAGGTCACCTGAAGAAGCCTTGGAGAAGTTTGGAATAAGGAGAAGCAAGTTGGATTTAATATTTGAGGAAGGAGAAAGAACAGAAGAAAAAGAAACACCAAAAGGTAATGGGAAACCAAAATATAATCCTCCTCATAGAAAAAATGGAGAACCAATCTTCAACAATGACCACACAAATCCATTGTTTGAACTTGATAATAGAGGAAGATATGAGGAAAAATGGTAACAAAAATGGAAGAAATGATTATTGGAGACAACCAAATAATGCAGAAAACTATGATCAAGGTAATCCTAGACAACAAAACATGGGTAATGGTCATAGAAATGGACAAAATCACCAAGGCATGAATCATCAAAATCTCAGAGGCCAAAATGGAAATCAACATAACATGGGCCAGAGAAGAAGAGCTCCTATGGTGGTGGAAAGATACAAACAACTTGATTTCAGTGGGATAGTTGGATATCAAAATACATATCAAATGATTTGAGAAATGCTATCCCAAAATTTTTAGGGAATGGAATGGAATCTGCTGAACAACATACCATAAATTTGAAGAACACTATTTAGGAACTAGATGGAAACCATGAAGACATTTTTATGAAGTTGTTTGTCCAATAATTAACTAAAGATGCTGGTGAATGGTATAGAGGATTTCTTGATGGATCCATTTCAAGATGGTGTATTTTTGTCAACCTATTCATTGAACAGTTTGGTGATCATAATGATACATCTTTTGCATCTCATGAATTAACCAGCATTAAAAAGAACTTTAATGAATCAGTTGCATAATTAAATAAAAGGTTTTATAAAGTTCTAAATATAATTCTAAGAGATATAAGTCATGTTGATTCTTTTCTAATTGATTTCTATCTAACTTCATTTGATAGTAAAACACACTATGAGATTAGATCACAAGGCCCTGGAACGTTGCAGCAAGCTTTCAAAGTTGTTTCCACCATTGAAAATAATAGAAGGGTTGCTGGAAGAATAGATAAAAGGAATGATACTAAATTGCATAATCCAAAAGCTCCTGAAAAGAATGATTTAAAAGATATTATGGATATGCTAAAGAACTTAAATGCAAAACAAGGCAGAAATGACAAACCATCATTTCCTAAAAATGACAAGCCACCATTTCCTAAAAATGAAAGGTTTAGATTACAAGACATGCCATGTAAGATTGAATGGAAAGATGGAAAACCTAAAAAGCAATCTTATACTAAGAAAACACCTGATCCATTGAAAAGAAACAATCATTTTGTGGAAAACTATCCTTGGTGTGATGCTTGTAATCTACCACATTCCTCTAATGGTTGTATTGTAGCCCAAAGATTACAAGAAGAGGAAGATCAGAATGATGAGCAGAAGCCCATAATGAATAATGTTTCATCTAAACCAATGTGGGGAAGAGATAACTACAGTTATTCTGAGGAAGAATATGTTTATCATGAAGATCTGAATAGAGTATATCATTGTGATAAAAGACAAGGAGAGATACCAGATATCAAAAGATTAACAAATGAGGAGAAAGAAGCATATACTATTGCAGCTCTTGAGGAAGCAAGAAGTAACTACAAACTAAGGAATAGAGTAGTAAATGTTGATCAGGGAAAGTCTGTAGGAGTATCTATCAAAGCACCTAAAAGGAAGGTGAACAAGCCTGATGATAGTGTAAAAGAAAGTCAACAGGTAGATCCTCATCGAGTACCTAAATTGACAAAGCAGAAACCAATGGTCAGTAAATATTTTCCCAATAATAGTTCTTTCATATCTAACGCTTTATCTCAGGCAAAAATTTCTATTCCTTTATACAAAATGATAAAAATACCTGAATATAAAGATGAAACTATAAAAGTATTGTCTAGTGTAGGTAATGTTTTAAAATAAGACTCTAATCAAAGAGCATTAAATGAAGTTCCTCCTATGGTTTATTTGGGAACTACTATTTCTCAAAATGGAACACAAGTGGATCCTTTTTATCTTACTTTGATGATTAATAATAAGTTGCTTAAGAATTGTATGATAGATTCAAGAGCAGCAGTAAACATTATGCCTGCAGAAGTCATGAAATAACCTGGAATGAAGGTGGATGCAACTTATGGAAGATGCTACACTATGGACAATAGGTCTATACTTGTTGTTGGTATTATGAAGGATGTGGAATTTAAATTTCCTTCTTGTCCTGAAATGTTGTATAAAATTGATATTACTGTTGTTGAAGTGCCTACTTATTATGGAATGCTCATATCTAGATAATGGTCTAATCTAGTAGGTGGTCATATTCAATTAGATCTATCTTATGCTACTATTCTAGTGGATGGCGGGGAAGTGAGAATTAACAGGGAACCAAGATCTCCATATATTATTGATGAAGATGTTGAGGTAGAAAAAATAAACTTTTGCCATTCAGACATGGACAATTTTTAGGTAAGTATTACTAAACCAGCATTGAAAATTGATAGTCCCATTGAAGTGCAGTTGCGGGAAAATCAAGATGAACTTTGGCAAATGAATTTTGATGGAGCATGCAGTAAAGAAGGTAATGGTGTTGGGGTCACTTTTGTATCCCCGTGTGGTAAGATCTTAAAATTTTATTTCTTACTTAATTTTGAATGCATAAATAATGTTTCAGAGTATGAAGCATTGATTCTTGGTTTAAATGTTGCAAAATCATATGGTATTAAAATGCTTTCATTTTATGGTGATTCTGATTTGATAATTTCTCAAGTTCGAAATAGATTCATTACCAAAAATCCTAAGTTAAAACAGTATAAAAACTTAGTATGTGATTTAATTGAATCTTTTGATGCATTTTCAATTAAGTGGATAGAAAGATCAGAAAATTTCATTGTAGACTTGTTGACTAATGTAGCCATCAAGCAGATTGACATCCCTTTTGATGAGGTTGTGCAAGTTGAGATAAAAAAATAGGCCATCAGTTCTTGACAATGTGCAGAATTGGAAAATTTTTGAAGTGATAGAGACCTCCTCAAATTTTTAATCAGTGTAGACAAGTATGAAGATCAGTGTATAGACTGGAATGGTTATGTAGAGGACTAGGATGGAAAAGAGACCTTGTTTGGAAAATAAGTTGTTCAGCTGAAGACAAACAAAATTTCCAAAGGTTTGGTTGCACTAGAAGGAGTATATGATGATCAAGAAAACTTCAAAAGGGGTAAGATAAGTAATGAGTCTTAAGATATAGAAAAAAATAATTTGGTAAATGATCATACTCCTAGAGAAGTATTTATAGGAAAAAAACTCACTCCCAAGATTAGAGCTAATTTGATAAATCTGTTAAGAAAATATAGGCACATTTTTGCATGGTCATATGATGATCTTAAGGCCTACCGAGAGGATTTATTTCAGCATGGAATTCCTCTAAAGCCAGATGCAAAACCTTTTAGATAAAGACAATTTCCTATACATCTAATGCTAGCTCCTAAGATGAGAGAAGAACTTGTCAAAATGAGGGATGCAGGAATAATTATGCCTATAAGACATTCTACATGGGTGTCAAACATGGTCCCAGTAAGAAAAAAGAATGGAGATATAAGATTGTGTGTTGAATTTAGAAATTTAAATATATCATCCTTGAAAGATAATTATGAATTACCTAATATGGAATCTCTTCTACAGAAGGTTACTAGAAATGAATTTTTGTCTATGACAGATGGGTTTTCAGGGTACAATCAAGTGAAGGTCAAGGAATCAGAGCAATACAAAACAACCTTCACCACTCCTTGGGGGACTTATGTGTATGCAAGAATGCCCTTTTGGTTAACTAATATAGGGGAAACCTTTCAAAGAGAAATGGATGCGGCTTTTGAGGGCCTGATTGATCTCATCATGGCAGTATTCTAGGATGATCTTACTACATATTCAAAAAGGGCACAAGAGCATTGTGGTCATTTGGAGCAGATTTTCAAAAGAGCTTTAGAGTATGGGATATCCTTAAACCCTAAGAAATGTCATTTTGGGTTATTGAAGGTAAGATTCTTGGTCACATTGTATCAAAGGATGGTGTAAGGATAGATCCTAAATGGATTGTAGCCATAGATAAAATCTGGATTCCTAAAAATGTTAAAGGGATTCAATCTTTCTTTGGATATAATTTTTGTAAGAAGGTTTGTTCCTAACTTTTTTGAGATTATTAAACCTATTGCCAAGATGCTTAAGAAGGGTGCAAAAATTAAATGGTCTAATGAAGCCATAGAATCATTTTCTAACATCAAAAAGGAAATCAAGGAAGCTCCAGTCCTTAAAACACCTGATTTTTCAAAGCCTTTTCATTTATTTTCTTTTGCATCATATCATACTATTGTTGTAGTTATGTTATAGAAAAATGACGAGGGCTATGAACAACCACTAGCATTTTTTAGTAAAACTCTTCAAGCAGCAAGGATGCATATTTGAAAATATCATACGGTTAACTTAAAGGCTTATGGTGGAGATGCACAGGATCTATCTTATAAGCAATTAAAACTGATCAACACATGTCCTGGCCTCACTGATTCTAAGCAATGAATGAGTATGAAGATCTGTGGTGCAGTTCACATCTGATCTACGATCGACGTTCACTCGTGATGAAAAGTTGCATGATCTTTATTTGCTTCAAGTGCGCAACTGAGCGACACATGTCTCAAATAGATATAAAGGAGAAATTACTCGAGTGGCACTGATGACTTGGATTCTCTTTGTCATATTATATTTTAATATTATTATTTCATCGACTGAGGGTTTTGATTACCATTTTAATACGTCGACATGGTTTTCATGCATGGTTTAAAAAGTGGTAAATAGAAAATAATGTGACCTGGATGGAAGATGAAATATCAAAGGCATGCAGATGTCCATTGATATACCATGCATAATTTAAAGAGACATCATAGATTTATAATAAATTACAAAGAACTATTTTATTATTGTTAATCTCTTTGGTCGATGACTATTTTATAAGGATGATTATTCATTCTTTTATTATAAATATGGTTGTTCAGTTGTTAATCTTAGGGATTAGGTTTATTAGATGAACCATTTCATTGATCTAAAGCTTGTTCACATCCTTTGAACTTTTTATAATTAAGGATACCATGATCAATGTAGATCTCTACTTTTTAGAGGTCTGGGTGGTGATATTTTTCATCATTTTTCAGACAATTTAGATTTGATCACAACTGAACATGGATTATTATGTACTATTTTTCATAATCAATAAAAGATATGTATTTTTGTCTCTCTTGGTTCAAGGTTTAAATCCTTTTCAATTAGTCCTTTGCAATTATTGAAGGAATTTCAATTGCTATCTTAGAGTTGCTTGTGCAGAAATATTATTGTCTTATATCATTATTTGAATATCAGGAAGTGTGTGAGAACTTAATTTGTTTTTGGCTTATTTTTCATCTGGTCTCCCAACCATAGGAGTTAAATTCATTTGAACTAACAAAGATTTAATACAGACTTTAATCTTCTCTGCACCTAAAGCATTCAGATAGTTGATGGTTGAATACTGTCTTGCAAAGTTGTACATGAGATTGGATTTGGATTGACTCTATTGCCCAAGTTGATATAGGCACTAATCTAAAAAATTATTGGAAATAGGCATTTGGTTCATGATTTTTTGTTGTTGAGATAGTCTAAAATTTAGTCATTTATATATACATTTTACAAAGCATTCCTTAAAAATCTCACAAAGCATTCAGTTTTAAAGGTTTACTCCATATTGTTTTTAGTTTACTCCTTTCAGGTGCCTTGCCATACTTGAGAAGGGCATTTTGAAGCATTCTTATCTGCTATAAAAATCTTTAAGACTTACAAGATAATTCAAGGTATAGGCCTACCAGCCTTGGTTCTGCAGAGCCAGAATTGTAGAAGTTCTAACCTTTCCCCAAGGTTAAACTTGTTAGTTGGTTGGATCACTTGTGTTTCTAAGCATTGGATTAACAAGTCCATAGGAAATCCAATCTGTTGACACTAGTAGAATTTGGCAAATATATGACTAAGTGACTAAAAATTTTAGTCACGTGACGAAAATTTTTAGTCACGTGACTAAAATTTTTAGTCACATGACCAAAACTGATCATATTTAAAAAATAAATGACTAAGTAAGTGACCAATTTGGTCATCAGGTAAAATCACAACTAAAATGACTAAATAAATGACTAATTTGGTCATCGAGTAAAATGACTAAATAAATGACCAATTCGGTCATCAGGTAAAATGACCAAATAAATGACTAAATAAATAGTTTGAGGGGTACATTCAAATATTGTTGATACATATGTTTAATT
>MU227386.1:1433385-1447061 GCA_018584345.1 Thuja plicata | reverse complement strand
GGACTTTATAATTAAATTAATTCAATCATAGGGTTTGTTTAGCCAATAGATATTTAGGAATTAAATATGAGGTATGATTAATACAGATTTAGGATTTTCTGCATTTGACACTCAGGTCGAGTAGAGTTAGTGAAAACTCAAAATTGCCTAGTACAATAGGACTTTGATGAATTAGAAGAGCGACAAATGCAACAAAATTGGTTAGAGTTGCACGATGCCAGTGTTACATTTTGCCCCTCTTTGAATTGATGTGCGAGCAGCGCATTGATTCAAAGAATAGTCTGATGCCTGAAGCACAGAAGAAATGATTTTGAACACCTAGTTTTGACCGTGAGGTACGAAAAACTAAACATGGCGTCAAGTGATTTGAAAAGCATGGAATACCCAGTTTTGACCGTGAGGTGCGAAAAACTAAACATGGTGCCAAGTGATTGAAAAGCATGGAACACCCAGTTTTGACCGTGAGGTACGAAAAACTGAACATGCCCCAAGTGATTGAAAAGTATGGAATACCCAGTTTTGGCCGTGAGGTACGATAAACTGAACATGCCTCAAGTGATTTGAAAAAGCATGGAACACCTAGTTTTGACCATGAGGTACAAAAAACTGAACATGCCCCAAGTGATTTGAAAAAGCATGGAACACCCAGTTTTGACCGTGAGGTACGAAAAACTAAACATGCCCCAAGTGATTGAAAAACATGGAACACCCAATTTTGACCGTGAGGTACGAAAAACTGAACATGCCCCAAGTGATTGAAAAGCATGGAACACCCAGTTTTGACCGTGAGGTACGAAAAAATGAACATGCCCCAAGTGATGAGGATTTTTGAAAATCAGATTAGATTGATTGGAATAGATTCAATGATGTAATCATCCTACCCCCTCGCAAATCAAATCAATCTGGAAAGATATTCTGGTAGCCGATCATAATGATCACACATATGATCCCAGGTCAAATACCAACGCACTATGCTTTGATCTCCAAAGAATCTCTGAGTCGATGCAATGGCTATCACAAAATGGGACTCGAATTGTACCTCCCAACCCATAACTAGAATCTGTAGTATACACCACATGTGCTCAAGTGTGATGGTCATCTCACTAGTTGGGAGATGAAAGGTGTTGTGCTTCAAATGCCATCTCTTGGCAAGCACAGTTAACAACCCCCAATTTACCCTGATGTTAGGTAAATATATAAGAGAAACTAATCCTACCCGAGCTATGATCTGTAACTCAGGATCTGTCAATGATCGTGACAAAGCAAGGACCTGACCTGGATAGGGACCTCAAAATGAAACTACCTCAAAGTCATTATGTCAACAGAAAGAAAATATAGGTTCAATTTAGTATTTTCACAAAGGCAACTACACAGTAAAGCTATCAGATAAGTATTTTTGGTCTTCACAAGGAGAAAGACACTCAAAAATAGGAGAAACCTAACTCCTAAACTAGAAAAGATTTTGTTTTTATAGGTTGTGATCCTTTTTATGGGATGTGATACAATATTTCCAGGATGCGATGGGGCATACAGGAAACGAGCATGTTTTAACCAGATGTGACACAGGCCCCGGGGTGCGATCCTATTTCAACAGGATGCAAAAAACTTGAAAACTTCACAAAATTACCCTATACAATGCCAAACTACCTAACAGGGTGTGATCCTAAATTTGTGGGATGCGATGCAGGATTTTGGGGAAAATGAGATGTGACGCGGGATCAACTAGACACGATCCCTTATACGGGGTGTGACGCAAAATTAAAAGGTACATAACTATTGCAAAAATGATCAAAAATGAAAACTGAAAACATAGAAAGGTAGGTTTTGAGGTACTTACCAACGGTGGGTAATCAGTCAGACGCTGATGTCAACAGGCGAGCTTGAAATGATGTTGCTCCACGGGGACCACCATCTTCTCTGTAGAGCTCTAAATTTACTAAAGACAAAAGTGAAAATGAATGGGTAAAAAGTGAATTTTGAGATATATATTTGACTTTTTGAGCTATTTAGGAGCTCCAGAACTCCTCCCAGACTATCAAATTTCAATTTTGTTCTTCTCTTATCAATCGGGAATGAAATTGAACTCACAGATGATGTTTTACACAACACAAAATTTATGACAGTCTCCAAAAATGCAGAATTACTCCATATGTTCTGAAAATGATTGACAGGCTTTACGCATTTAGTTTTCTGGGTTCTCTATCATAAAATAGCACATTATCCATCAAAATCTTGGTCATACATCATTTTACCAGACTCAGAACTCACATTTTCACATAGTTAACTTGGTAAAATTGTGTTTTCTCTCAACACACCTTTGCCTCTTCATTCTTCTAATTGATTCTTGCTCGATTCAATCGATCAGTTCAAGTGATATATCATTCTACATAGGGATTTATATTCTTTTTCCTTTAATTTTGTTCTCGAGGGGGCATGATCATTGATCACACTTAAATCATTCAAATTCTTGCTCAAAAAGTATTAAAACGACTTCATCATCAAAAGACTAGGGGCATGGTAGTTTCCCTCGACTAAGTCAGGACTGTTGGATAGAAGGCTTCGGTTCTCACAAGTTGGATATCTATGTCTACAGTTTCTTAGATTCTTATTAATCTCCTGGTAGCTTTGTATTGACCTTCGTTTGATCAAGTTCGGAGTCAATATTATCAATTCTCGTTCGATCAAGTTCAAAATTGGTATATTTAAGATCTTTGTTTTAATTGACCTTTGTTTGATCAAGTTCAAATTCAATACTATCAGTCTTAGTTCAATAAAGTGTGAGACTAATCTCATCAGAAATTTTGTTCAATCAAGTACAAAATTCTCAAACTTTCTAAAGCCAACATCAATCATTCTTTGATTCAATGCGCTTCTCGCACATCAATTTAAAGAGGGGAAAATGTAACCACCCTAATTTGGTCTACTCTGACTAGAGACCCTATTTTACCTAAGTGTGATCATACCCCTAATTATGTCAAGACAATTATTTAATTAATTGGCATAATTCATTGAAATCAAATTTAATCTCCTAAGTGATCTAATCACTAAATTACATTAATTGTTTTAGCCAATTAAATCAAATCAAATCAATTAAATAAAAAACAATCAAATACATGGCTAATGTAATTAATTAAAAGGAATTAAATAAATCCTAATTAAAACTCCTCACTTGGAAAAGGGAAAGTCAATTTCCTAGCCAATGAGAGTTAAATCACTTGGATCACCTCACATGGATCACCAAAGATTCAATCTCCACCTCTCTTTAACATTCAATCCTAACCTCTCATTCCTCAAATTCTTCTATAAATGAAATGAATTTTGAGCTTTAATTCATTAATCATTGAAAGCACTCTTATGTTGCTCATATTCTTAGAGATTTCTTATTGCATTTTAGCTCAAACATCTAGAATTATTATAATCTTTCAATTGGAGCTCTAAAATGAACTTGTTTGAATATTTTAGCTTGCATTCTTTAAATCTTCCATTCTAAGCATGAATGTGTCACTCATTTATACATAATCTGAGGGAAATTATAACATATTTTTATACTCTTCTTAGATAGGGAGCAATATATCAATTTTAGTTATTGATATGTGTGTTCTAACTCTTATATTTCATGTTTATTCACTAATCTCATTAGACATTTTGTTCAATCAAGTGCGGAATTCTCAAACTTTCTGAAGTCAACATCAATCATTCTATGAATCAATGCATTGCTCACACAGCAATTCAAAGAGGGGCAAATATAACCACCCTAATTTGGTCTTCTCTGGCCATAGACCCTATTTTCCCTAAGTGTGATCATACCCCTAATTATGTCAAGATAATTCTTCAATTAATTGGCATAATTCATTTAAATCAAATTTAATCTCCTAAGTGATCTAATCACTAAATTACATTAATTGCCTTAGCCAATTAAATAAAATCAATTCAATTAAATAAAAAATAAACAAATACATGGCTAAAGTAATTAATTAAAAGGAATTAAATAAATCCTAATTACAACTCCTCACTTGCAAAAGGGAAAGTCAATTCCCTAGCCAATGAGAGTTAAATCACTTGGATCACCTCACATGGATCACCAAAGATCCAATCTCCACCTCTCTTTAACATTCACTCCTAACCTATCATTCCTCAAAAACTTCTATAAATGGAATGAATTTTGAGCTCAATGGGCCCCTAATTCATTAATCATTGAAAGCACTCTTATGCTACTCATATTCTTAGAGATTTCTTATTACATTTTAGCTCAAACATCTAGAATTTTTATAATCTTTCAATTGGAGCTCTAAAATAAAATTTGATTGAATATTTTAGCTTGCATTCTTTAATTCTTCCATTCTAAGCATGAATGTGTCACTAATTTATGCATAATCTGAGGGCAATTATAACATATTTTATACTTTTCTTAGATAGGGAGAAATATGTCGATTTTAGTGATTGATATGTGTTCTAACTATTATATTTCATGTTTATTCACTAATGCAATGACATATTGAAGTGTTGTGTTGCAGCTAGTAGATCCACAAAATACACAACACTAAGCTCAGAGGAAGAGGATATCAAGGTGAAGAGAACTATTAGTGTAACCCAGACCAAGTCTAAAAAGGTACAAACAAGGGAGAAATGGAAAATGTGACCTAAATCCAAAAAGTTCAAATTGTAATTGGATGGTAGCGCCAAAGGTCAGATGGAGCTACATTTCAAGAAGGGTGTTTCCCTTCCTGTGGGGCCATGAAGGTCCTTTCATGGAATTTCAAGCGCTGCAATGCCCTTGACAAAAGGTGACTGATCAAATGATGATTTGATCAGGAAAAGTATGATATTATTCTACTTCAAGAGACTAAGATGAAAAGTGCTAATTTTTTGTTGCAACTTAGAGCATGGAAATGTGGGAGGGGATATGTGTGGAAGAAACTGGGGCCTCAAATGGTTTGGTGTTACTATGGAATTTGTAGAAGGTTACAATTTTAGAATGAATGAAAGACTACAATTGGATCATGGTACAAGTACATTTGATGGAAGAGAATAAAAGCCTTATTTTGGTAAATGTATACGGACCAACTAGGACAAGTGAACAAAGGTTGGTGTGGAATAAAATTAATGTTTATCAAAAAACTTTAGAACAATAATTAGTTATTGTGGGGGGTGACTTCAATGTAAAAAGATGGATCTCTAAGAAAGTGGAGGTAGGCAGTCTCTAGGAATGGTTCAATATGATTTTCAATATTTCATTTTGAATAACAAGATGGAGGAAATATAATTAAAAAATGGTTTGTTTACCTAAACAAATAGAAGGAAAGGATTCTCTAATATAGCTGAGCGACTGGACCACTTCTTTGTTGTTGGGAAATGGGAAGAAAGTTCTCTTTCTTTTGAAGCCTTGACTGTTCCCTTTTTTAGGTTCGAATCACTTTCCTATTACACTCTATTGTTAGGATGATTCCAATCCAATAAGGTCTCCTTTCAAGTTTGAGTGTATGTGGTTTTGAGACCTAGAGCTTCTTTCACATATTGATGTTTGGTGGAAGAAAGCACAATGGAAAGAGGGAACTAAGGCTTTTTGTTTTGCTAAAAAACTTTAATTTATCAAAGGAAAGTTGAAAGACTCGAACAAGAGGGCATTCAAAAATATTTTTGTCGAAATAGATAGAATTAGAAAGGAATTGGAGGAGCTTAATGCAAAATTTATTAAGCATGGTACGACGAATGTTGAATTTGAAAAAGAGAAGGTATTAATGCAGGAGATGCATGAAGTGCTTGCAAGGGAAGAGCTCTTTTGGAAGTATAAATCTAGGGAGTGTTTTCTTAAAGATGGAGACAAGAATACAAAAAAATTCCATTCTTTGGTCAGGTCCAGAAGGATTACCAATAAGATCAGTGTCATAAAAGATGGAAATGGTAATCTTCTATATGATCATGACAATATTAATGTTGAGGTGGTTTGTTTCTTATCCTCTTTCTCAATCATGAGAAAGATAATATGGGCCATGTTTATGATGTAGGGGATGTTATTCCTTGCATCATTATTGAGGAGCAGAGCTACGCCTTATTGAAACAAATTACACTTGAGGAGGTGAGAGTGCCCCTATTTTCTCTTGGAGGTGACAAAGCTTCGAGGTTGGATGGCTTTCCGGTGAGTTTATTATAGAAGACATGGGAAAATATCCATGAATATTTGTGGGGTGTGGTGGAGGAGTCTCGATCCAACAAATATATGTGTAGAGATTTAAATAATACATTCATTTCCCTAGTGCTAAAGAAAGATGCCTCAGGAACTTTTGAAGACTATCATCCAATCTCTCTCTACAATGTTGTCTACAAGGTTATTTCTAAGGTAATTACTAATCGTCTTAAACCTTGATTACACCTTATCATATCTGAGGAACAAAGAGGCTTCATACCTTGAAGATCAATACTAGAAGGAATCATCACAATGCATGAGGCCATTCATTCGGTGAGGCAGGCTCATACTAATAGAATGTTAATGAAAATCAATATTCAAAAATCATATGACCATGTCAACTATTCTTTTCTTCTTCAAATTCTAAAGTGTTTTGATTTCTCAGATCACTAGGTGGAATGGATCAGGAGTATTATCATTATTCCTAGATTCTTAGTTATTGTTAATGGTAGCCCATTTTGTTTTTTTAATTATCTAGGGGTTTATGGCAGGGGCATTCCCTCTCCCCAATGATTTTCATCATCATGATGGAATTTATGGGTAGACTAATTTCAAATAAAAGGCAAGAAGGACACTGGAAGGGTACTAGAATTGCATAGGTAATGGAACCGACATCACATCAATAGTTTGTGGATTAACTTGCTAATGGGGGAGGTGTCATTGCAAGAAGCTAGATGTATGAAAGCCACCCTAGATAAATACTACAAATTATCAGGGAAGGGTATTAATTGGCACAAGTTAGAGGTAGTCTTCTTCAACATTGCACTAAGTAAGCAATGAGAGATATGTCAGATTCTTCAAGTCAAGGCTGACAAGTTACCAGGTATATTTCTTGGATTAATGTTGTTTGGGGGGCTTTTCAAAGAAATCTTTGGTCCATACTTATTGATAGTTATGTGGAGAATATGGAGGGGTGGAAAAGTAGGTGGATTTCATCTTTTAGACACATCCTTATTTTGAATTCTATCATCTATGTTATTCCACTATATTTGATGAAGTGTATGCAGATCCCTGCTAAGATCCTAAAGCCATAGAACAAAAAATGAGGAAGTTTTTCTGGTATGGGAGCCAAAACTAGGACAAAATCCCGCTCCTAAGCTTGGGAAAAAAATTGTAAACCTAAAGATGTTGGGGGTGCAATATTGAGGAAGTGGAACATAATGAATGAAGTGATGGGTGCGAAGCTAGTTTGGATAGTGTACAAGAACCCCCATCAAAAGAGATAAAGGATCATATCTAAGAAGTACCTGGAAAAACAATAAATGAAGAGAATTCTTACTATTTCCAACCTTATAAGAGGTTTGTCAATTTGGAACTTTATGATGGTCTATAGACACATTATCACATATCATATAACCTAGAAGGTAGGTAATGAGGAAAAGGCTAAGTTTTGGGAAGATTCTTGGGAGGGACAACCTACATTAGTTGGAAGCAATTATAATACAGAATTGAGATGCAAAATTGAAGCTGCTAGGGGTGACGTGGTATCAAATTATTTGATCCGAACACATGAAGATGTAGTAATCAAATGGAAATGGAGAGAGGATAGTTATATGTATCTAAATGAAAATGAGGTAATAGAGCTTAGGAGGATACAAGAGAGTAGATCATTCTTATTAGTAGGTGAACTAGATGATATTATTTGGTCTGGGAGTAAAAGGGGTGAGTATTTTGTGCATGTTGGTTACAAATTGGCAGAGGCAGCTGGTATTTCAAGTCAGGAACCAACCCAACTTTTCTAGAATAAGTATTATCTACCGAAGGTAGGAACCTTCTCTTGGCTATCAAGTAAGGGTTGTATCCTCACTAGAGAAAGACTTATAAGATATGGGTTTCAAGAACCTTTCATCTTCCCATTGTATAAGAAATAAGTAGAAACCATTAATCACCTCAGAGAATACTGCAAGGTTGCAGCTACGTGTCAGGATTTTGTCTTAGAAATTTTGAATTTACCAATGGCTTTTCCTGCAATGGTAGTAGAAAATGCTACAAAGTTGGAAGAGGCCAAATATAAAATCAACCTATTCTTGAATCTTCCTTTTTCGCCCTTCTGCAATATTGTGGGAGATATGGAGGGATCAAAACAAACAAATTTTTTAAGGGAAGGAAGATTCTGTGGATAGACTTTGTCTTAGGATTGATCAAACCATATATGAGTTGGTGAATGTAGCAGTATCAGCACAAAAATTAAACAAATATCCATTTTGTTTCTCTAATGGCCTACTATAGAGAAAGTGGGTCATGCTCAAATACATAATTGTTAATGGGTCCTTAGGGTTTTATCCTAAAAAATAAAGAAGAGAAAAGGTGAAGTGGGAAGCCCCTGAAGAAGGCTGAAATAAATTCAATTTTGATGGGGCAACGAGAGGCAATCTATGGACCTTTTAGCACGGGGTTTGTAGTGAGGGATTCAAAAGGTAATATTATTGCAATTGAGCACAAAAGATTGAGTGATGGGACACACAAGGATGCTCAAGTTCAAGCCACATTGATGGGAGTGGAGTTGGCACAAATACTATGGGTGGACAATCTATATTTGGAAAGTTAATCCCTAGCTATTATAAATTCCATTGCATCAGGTAAGTCTTTTGCATGGCGGCTCAAAAAACTCATCCCAATCATCAGGAAGAAGTTGTTTTCATTCCAAAATTTCAAGATTTCAAATGTATATTGGGAGGGAAATGGATTGGTTGACTCTCTATCCAAGTTGGTAATAGACGTGGCACGGTGAGGTGGACAATATTATCAACTTATGAGGAGAATGAAATCATCATGCCCAGGCTAATTAAAGTGATCTGATGATTGGGCATGGGCAATATTTTGAGGGATTTTGGAGGACAAAATGCATTCAATGCTGACAAGATGGCATAAAATAGCATCCTCTAAGCCTTCCTTTGCACATGCCCTGTGTTGTGCCTTCAAATCAAATGAATGTTGTACCCTATACATTCTCTTCTTCACAATTCCAAAGGCAAAATTTGTGGGTGGCGAGAGAGGTAGATGGTCTGAGAGGAGTGGAGTGCAAAGATGTGTGATGGAAGAAAACTTTTTGTTTGATGCCACAAAGAAACATATGGCATTCAAGGGGCCAGCAATGGGGGAGAGACTAAAAAGCACTTACACTTCTACCCACCCATTCTTCATTTAGGTGATCAGAGCCCTTCTGGGTGTGGAGTATATAGTTTCCAAGTTTCAGTGACACGCCAATGCAGATATCACTGCCCTATTTTGTGTGTGTGGTTTATATTTTGGGATGAAGGAAGAGGTGAAGTATATCATGGAAAGATGTGTGTACCCTAAATGGCGGGTGGGTTTGGACGATATCCTACAATGTGTTATTCCTAGATGGGGTTTCATGACTGCTAAAGGGGGTTCATTTGGTTACCTCGGGTTCCACCATTGGTGCACCTACTTTTGATGCAGAGAGGATTGGGGAACATTCCAAAAATAAAGGAGGACATTCAGAGATCACGGACTCTGGTGGTAGATTTTGTGTATGATTGGGAACTTGAATTGATGGCTAGGATTCCTAGAAGGATGATGGATCCCTCCCTTTTCATACTGAAAATGATAGAAGAATGGTTGGACATGGAGGCCCAAAGGAGAGAAAGGAGGTAGAATGTACTGGGTCAAGGTCAAGGTCATGCCTGGAGTGGTTATGGGAGTTTTCATGTAGGATATGCAAGTGGAATAAGTTGTGGGGTGCCCATGGAAGAAGCCATGGAGGCAGTGCTCGTGGACAAAGTCGGGGAGGCGACACTCGTGGAAGGCACCACCAAGCTTGTGACAGTTTTTTTGTGAGTGACACTCTGCAATATGTAGGTGTCAAGGATGATATGGATCACAGGATGGTTCGTGGTTCCCTAAGGGGTGGTAAAATGGCCCATTATGATATGTATTATACCAGGGGTGGTACTGTAACCCCATAAATTTTGTGCTAGCTTCTTTTTGGTCAAGTAAAAAATGTATATGTCGATGCAATGTAATAGGCATGTTCATAGGTAATTTAATAATTTTGGTAGAGTGGTGGGATGGGTATGGGTGAAACTTGTATGGAAAAATTGACATGGCCTTCGATATATGACAGACATGTGTGGAATGTTATAGGGTAGTTGGGTATGGTGTTTTGGGTTTTGATTCAGATAGTAACTGATCAGGTTTACTATAATTATCATTATATAATTAATAATAAAATAATATTTTACCGAGCAAAAAAAAATTTAAATTAAATAAAAACTATACACACACACAAACACAAGTTAAAGAGGGAACTAAAGGAAACAAAAAGACTATGAGAAACTAAAATAAAGCAATAAATATAATTAAAAAATAATAAATAATAATAATTAAAAAACAAAATAATAATAACTAAAATCACAAAAAACTATAAACAACTAATTATTGAAATAAATAATACATAAGAAAAAGGAAAATGAAAGATAAAAATAAGAACTATATATATATATATATATATATATAAGAACAATGTATAAGATAAAAATAAGAACAATATATATATATATATAGAGAGAGAGAGAGAGCATGAATGTGTATGTGAATGGTATGGAAATGTGAATGCCTATGCATATGTAAATACTTGTGCAAGAGATAATAAAAAGAAAAAAAATGCAAATCAATATGTATAGGAATAAAGAAGGCACCAAACACTCCAAAAAAAATGAGAAAAATAAAGCATGGATGATAAAGAAATGCCAACAAGGAGAGAGGGAAAAATTATCAACAAAAGAACCACAACAAGGATTCGAACAAGTCAAAAGAAACCAAAAACCACACAACTAATACAAAAGTTAGAAATGGACCTAAGCGACCAAGGAGAGAGGGGGGGCAGACGAGGACTCACCACCCTAAGTGCAAAAACAAAATGACACTAAAGAGCAACAAGAGCACCAAAGAATGAGAGGGAAAAAATAACATGGGGGGAGAAACTAAAGAGTCCCATGTTCTTTTCTCCCTCCCATTCATTGGTGCTCCTGTGGCTCTTCAACGCCATTCTATTTTTGCACCTCGGGGGTGAGTCCTCGTCTCCCCCTCCCCCCTCTCCTTTCTTGCTTAGGTCCATTTTTAGCTTTTGTGTTAGTTTTGTGGTTTTTTGTTGCTTTTGGCTTGTTCAAGCCCTTGTTGTGGTTCTTTCATTGATTTTTTTTTAACTCTCTCCTTTTTGGAATTTATTTGTCATCCATGCTTTCTTTTTCTCATTTTTTGGAGTTTTTGGTGTCTTCTTTAGTCCTATTCATATTAATTTGCATTTTCTTTTTTATTATCTCGTGCATAAGTATTTACATATGCATATGCATTCGCATTTTCATACCATTGACATACACATTTGCACACAAGCGCGCACACATGATTATGTTTAGTTTTCATATAAAGCCACGCGTATGATAGACACACACACACACATAATGTAAATATTGTTTAACTCATAAAAATCCACATAAGCATTTAAACAAGAAATGAGGAAAGTTGAAAAAGATTACAAGTCTAAGTTGATTTACACATAGTCTAATCAACCATAACATCTCATTAAGAAGAGAAATACAAGATTTTGACCTACACGTCGAGTCAGTATAAGTAAATCAATAAAAAAAAGTATCCACCAACTGTCATACACAAATTTTAATCAATAAAAAAATACAATGAGTATGTAAAATATTACACCATGAAGTTGACCTACTCGTCGAGCTTAAGTACATCAAATATTCAATGTTACATTTAATATTACATTAAGTAAAACATAAAGATGTCGACCTAGTGGTGTGAAAATCACCTCAGCTATAAGGGCAGATACTCACCAGCAATTTGCAGATGACATTCTTATTTTTGGTAAGGGCGTCATTGCGGAGGCTTTGCAAATTAAGAAAACCCTTGATAATTATGCATTAGCTTCGAGACAAGTTTCTAATAAAGACAAGTCTCTAATTTTATTTTTTCATACAAAGAGGAAAATTTAGCATCAGATAACAAAGGTTTTGGACTTCAAGACTAGATCTCTCCTGTGTTCTTACCTAGGAATTCAAATTGACAAAGCTATGAGAACATCATCAATTTGGAAACCTATCGGTGAAAGAATGGACAGGAGAATGGAGACATGGAAATCCAAATGGTTACCATGGGCATTTAGCATTGTTATGTTTAAAACTACTTTGGCGGTTATTCCCATTTATCTGATGTCCTGCATTGCATTACCAATGGCTAGCTATATGGACGTTGTCAAAAAACTCAAGAAATTCTTCTGGCAAGGCATGGACACCAAAATAAAATTTTCCCTCATTTCATGGGATAAAATATGTAGTCCAGTGGAGGGTGGAGGTAGGGTGTACAAGGATCAAAAACCAACTTTGGTAGAATCAGGCTCTTGGAGTGAAACTTTATTAAAAAATTCTCAAAGAACCAAATCTCAAATGGGTAAGGATTATTAGAGGGAAATACTTCCACAACCTTAATGATGTTGAAGTTGCCAGAGTCAGGGAACTCCCAAGGGAATCTAAAATTTGGAAATTTATTTCAACATCTAGGGGCATTATTGAGGATCACATCTCCTGGAACATCAAAGATGGGAGCAGAGCTCTTTTCTGGGAGGACTTATGGGGGGGTATCCTAGCATAAACAAACTTTTGGGTTCAAATAGAATTAGCAAAGTATGTTCAGATTAGTGGGGGGTCTTGGTTAAAGATTACTTATCACCTTCCTCGGTGAGCAATGCAGTCGGTTCTTGGCATTGGCCTCATTTTGCAGAACTCGGCTTAGACCATACAGACTTGGAACATATTAACAAGATTCTTGAAGATAGATTCTTTCTACTCAAACAAGGAAATGATGAAATCATTTGGAATGGTACAAAATTAAGGATTTATAATTTGAAGGATGGATATAGTCTTATTTCAAGTGTCCCCCTACAAACCCAATCCCAGAACTCCAAACAACTATGTTGGAACAAGGTATGTCTTTCGAAGGCAGGCTTATTCTCTTGGGAAACAATCCAGGGAAGAGTCCTCACTGCTGATTGGTTCAAGAAAGTTGGATACCATAGCCCTTAAATTTGCACTTTATGCCATAACAATGAAGAAGACACAAATCATTTGCTTCTCACTTGCTCCTTTGTAGCAAAATGTTGGCAATGGCTTTGTGCAAAACTAGGTTGGTCATCAGCTCTTCCCCGATACATTTTATCTCTTTTCACATCATGGCCCCAATCTTTTAATGACAACCTTTGTGGTAATCTATGGGTTATCTCTCCTTCCATTTTTATATGGGAATTATGTGTCATGCCCCGCAAGGGAACCGGGGAAGAGAACAGAGATTCTCTTTGAAAAAAAGAGAACCTAAGTAAAAATTTATGAAAAATTTTGAACTTTTAAAAGAATTATGTATGTGAACAAAACTTAAACTTAGATTCCTTCCAGGGTTCCCTTCTAATTTAATGCATGATTCAGTTAAGTCCATTAAGTAAGCTAACAACAAGATTTATTTC
>MU227386.1:1397340-1414364 GCA_018584345.1 Thuja plicata | reverse complement strand
ATCTTTAAATCACTTACTTAACTATGGTCAAATAAAACAAATAAAACAACCAGTTAAGTCTATCCTTAAGCTCTGCCAGCTAGATATTTTGTCATTTTCTGATCTCTCTATTCTGTCGGTCAATTCTGTAGTTCGTCGCCGGTGACAATTGCCAGTTCTATCGGTGCAACTTCAGATAGCTTCGGGATCTCCATCCATCGAGCATCATTGTATCTTGCTCATTGGGCATCCTTTGATTCTTCTTTGTTGGGCAACACTATCTTCTACTCATCGGGGATCACTGTGACTTTATCTCTATCTTCACCGGTGGTGTGCACTCCATCGATGTTTTCTGTCACTTAGTGAATACTTGACTTTTATGCATTGTTGAAAGCATAACCTCTGTTCCATTTATTCTTTGAAGTCTTTGGCATTATGTATATGACCATACAGATGATATCAAGTTGACATCAATGACAATACAAACCATTAACTGATTTAATGTCTTGCATCATCTTCAACTTAACATTATCAAACATTCAATCAGTTACATGTCATCGATATCTTGTTCCTTCGGACTCCTTTTTGCAACTTCCGTGTGGCATTGGAAAGTTGGTTATGTTCTCCTTTCTTCTTCTATGTGTCTCACACCTAGAATTTTCTCCATGTATCTTTTATTCATTTTTTTCTTTATGGAATTCTAGTGGATATCTTGGATGTTTCAGGTCCTGGGATCATTTCCTTTCTGAATATTGTATACATATTTTTCTGTAGATTTCTTTTGCAAATGCACTGGGATAAAGTGTCATCTGATGCATGTTTGGAATCCTGCACATTTTGTGCTTGATTGTACTCACACTATATTATAAAGTGCCATGGGGGGGTTTTATGTTTTCCTTGTTTTCCATCTACCTTTTTCAAGTGAGTGTTCCTTCTACAACATTAGCCTCTTATGTGTGTCAAGTGAGTGTTCCTTCCATGACACCATCCTTTATATGTGTTTGTATGTTCTTCATCATGCAGTGTTTCTTGGCAGTTTATTTCAGTGCACATGTCATACCTCTCCCTGCTCAGCATTATGGGGGGTATCTCATGTTGGTTCTAATGCTTCCTTGGTTCAATTGATCAGCTCTTTAGGCTTTGTTTACAGTCTTCTCTACCTGATCATGTTCTATTACAGTGGAGGCTCCAACAGTTATTTTTTGATAGTGTTTGTAGCTTCATGCTTCAGAGGTGTTCTACATGTTCTTTCTTTGTTCCTATTTTCTGGGATATTCTCTAGTTTGGAGGCTTCTTCAGTCCTTTGCTAGGATTCATCTCTTTTTGGAGAGGGGTTTTTCCCACTAGGTTTTCTCCTTTTCTCCTCTTTACAGAGATTTTTTTGTACTTGGGTACCTGATCAAGCCTTATTGTCGGGACCCATTTTTCTTGCTTTTGGTAGTTGTTTCTAGGTTTTTAGATTCTCCCTAAGTTTATCTTAAGGGGGTGTTAGAGTAATAAAGTGATTCCACTTATTAATTAAATCATATTGATTTAATTATTAAGTCACTTATTATCTCTATTTCACTTAAGCTAAACTTTAGGCATATAATAATTAATTCTTTTATTAATTATTATTATGCAACCTAGATTTTTCCCCTTTAGGGTTTCAATCACCTTTGTAAGGTTTGATCGCTTTGTATTTTGTATTCCCTCTCTGAATGAATATTTTGTCTTTCAGAACTCTTTTTGTCTCCAAGCTTTGCTTTTGTAACAAGTTATTTTGCATGCAGATGATCTTGGCTTATGAACTATTTGAATTCTAACATATACTACCATCCCAGTTATGAATAAAACATCAAATTCCTTTTGTTTTTGGATTACCTTGTGAAGCTCCATAAAAGTTAAGTTTGTACCATCCATAATGAGGGCTACTCCATTTGCAATTATCTCTTGCCTTTTTTGATGTAGTCAAGGACAAAGAATCCCCAAAGGAGATGTCAAATCCTTGTAGCAGTAATCAACACAGCAAAAAACAACAAGATACAATCAAGAACAACATGATTTTCATCCAAACAACAATTTTTATTAATCAAAATTTATTTATACATGTCAGGTTGTAAGGCCTTCCTAGTTTAGGCCAAGTACAAAGAAATCCTAACAAGAAAACCCAACTCAGACCTATTCTAGATCTTCCTAAGTCTTAGATCCATCCTTTAGGAGCTTCTCTGATATTCATCCCTTCCCCATACTTCTTCCTCTCTCTCCCCAAATGAGCGCAATCCATAAATTTATACAAAACCACCAATAGGTCAGCTTCAACCAACTTTATACATCCCAAAAAACATGTTAGACCCAGTCAACCTAAACCCTAATTAAATACAACATTTAATTATTTTTCAAGGACCTATCCAATAAATCAATTTGGTGATAGAAAGATCCACCTAGGAAATCATTCCATTCATCTCCAATGATCATATCAATGACCACAACCACAATCAATCAATCAGTTAACTCCAAGAACCAGTGTCATGAAGAACAACAAAACCTCGATAGAGAAACAATAGGATCTCTCAAACCACACCACCTCACAAAGTGATATCAAACAATTATGTTCTACTAACAAAAATCAACAAACCCTTTTCATCACTCCTATCAAAAATCTCCCCAATTCAACCGATCTCAGAAACTCAGAAGACTGTCTGAAGGAAGAAACTTCTTTCTCAACCTAGTCACATATTTAAAGACAACTCAAGCATGGTAACTCCAAACAATTTTATATCATAGAAAAAGCTTCCTTATGACCCCATGAATAACATATCATGACTGCACCTTCTAAAGATCCATATAACTCAACTGAGACATCAAACACACCAACTGGTGACAAGTCGCAACAACTGGTTATCAGGAACACAACTGCCTAATAAAGAATGAGAACTATCTCACGAACTACTCCACCAAAAGAAGTGTGGTTGTAGAGATAGAATTTATGAAAAATAAGGAACAAACCCTCTTGACCAATCCTTTCCAAGATCTCAATAGATCAACATCTCATAGGATCTCTAGAAAATTGTCTCAAACCAGGAACTTCATCAATCCAAAAGGAAACAACTCCTAAATGATACAAGTTCTTCTAGAACCCTAGATGCTCCTACATTATTTTAACTTTCCTTCTTTCCCAATCCATACTGAGGGGGAATGATTAAACAAAACCATTCTATCCTAATGATACTATTCCAATAGGTAAATATTCCTTCTAAATGGTTCCTGCTTCTTAATCTATTATTAGTTGTTTGCACAATACAAGCCTCAATTTAATTTTCAAGACACTTCCTGTTCATCTTTTTTCATTGGGATATCCTCCTATTCCGTTCTTTCCATAACTCCCATACCAATATAAAAGGGGCTATCTTCCAAATACTATGGTATAAGCTCTTTTTTTGGATAATAGGTCATGCCCTTAAGTGGTCAACCAAGTTGTTAGCATAAGCTGATTTCTAGTGTAACTTCCTACATAATTATTTGCAACACTTCAATGAATAAGGACAATTTAACAATATGTGACCTACTGATTCTTCCTGATGCTCACATAAGACACATCTAGAAGGACCTTCAAAGCCAATTTTCTTAAACCATTATGCTGTTAAAATCCTTTTTTGTGAAGCAACCCATAAGAACATACCTTCTTTTGGTAGGCATTCCTTATCCCAACATAAGTTTAGTGGAATATTCACTTCCTTCCATTGTTGAGCTTTAATTAGTGTGTTATATCCTTCTTTAACCTTGTAATATCTAGAGTTAGATCCAGTCCAAATCAATTTGTCTATTATGTTTTTAATGACAATTTTCCTAGACTTTTATAATTGGTATAACTCAGCTTTCTCATTTGCTGTAAGAGGGGTACCTTCTAGGGATTTCCAATTCTAACCTAGATTGGGGTCTCCTGAAGGAATTTCTATATAATGTTTTAGATACCTCCCCCAAATAGTAGATAGAACTTATTTGGTCCTAGGAGATAAAAACCTATCTAAAGGGGCATATCCACCCCATGAATCTTCCCAAAAAAAATTGATTCTCCTGATCCTATGTCCCATGAAATTTTTTCTCTAATGATCTCTCTACAGTCTAGGATAAATTTCCAAGATCTAGATCCTCTTGGAGGATTGCTATTTCTGAAAATGCTAATGGGATCATTGGCTTGAAGGTATTTATTTGCTAGGATTTAACCTATTTACTATTAGGTTCTTGATATATTTTCCAAACCAAATTTTCCCCTAATGCCATGTTCTGCCATTTTATATTTTTAATACCCAGTCCTCTAGCTTTGATTGGTCTACAAAGCTTATCCCATTTGATTAATGTCATCTTCTTATTTTCAAATGTCCCTTGCCAAAAACATTTTACAACTTCTTTTCCAATTTTTCTCTAGCACCTTGAGTTAGGGGTAAGTAGGAAATTGGATAAGTAGGAATTTCTTATAGAACTGATTTGATCATAGTCATTTTGCCTTAATTTGATAACCATTTACCTTTCCAATTGTCTATTTTTGCTCTATTTTCTTGCTTAAGGGGTCCCATAATTTATTTTTTCTACTACCCTTGTTCAAGGGCATTTCCAAATACTTACAAGGAAATTCTCCTTTCTTAAAGCCTAGTATTTGGTATATTTCATCTTCAACTCTGGAACTGGTATTGAGAAAGAAGATTTATGGTTTAATGGCATTAACCTTTTGACCTCGCACTCTTATATACAAATTTAGTATTTCCTTATAGTTTCTAGTTTTTGATTTGCGCTCTTACTAGGTAGTAAGGTATCATCAAAAAATTGCTGATGCATAATATTAGGTACCCCTTCTGTGACTTTAATACCCGAGATCAGACCTTGGTGATAGATTTTGTTATTGCTCTACCAAAATCTTCAACCATTATTAGAAAGAGGAAAGGGGATATAGGATCCCCTTGCCTATGTCCCCTAGATACATCAAAAAGACCTTATGGTGTACCATTGAGTAATACAGATATTTTGGGTATAAATATGCAATTAAAGATAAGATGGATCCATTATTTTGAAAATCCAAATGCTTCAAGACATTTACACAGGAACCGCCAATCAAATTGTCATAAGCCTTTTGAATATCTAATTTTATAAGCATACTGGGTTATTTATTATGTTGAACTAAATGAATGCTTTCCTGAACTATTATAATATCATCAAAGATTGATCTTCCTAGAACAAATCTTGTTTGTTCTTTAGAGATAATTTATGGTAGAAATCATTTAGGTATATTGGCAAGGGATTTGGATAGGATCTTATAAATGGTATTACACAAAGCTATGGGTTTTAAATCTTCTAATTCCTTCAAATTATAATTTTTTGGAATTAGGGTAAAAAAAAGCATTATTAATTTCCTGAAGTAACCTTTCTTTCCTGGTGTTTTCAATTGTCTCATACAACTCAGTCACTAAGAAGTGCCAACATTTTTGAAAAAATCCAACCTGAAACCCACAAGGGCCAGGTGCTTTATCAAGGTGTAGCTGGAATAGTGTTGATCTAATTTTCTCTATGGAAAAGACACTATTTAAATATTTATTATCTTCTTTAGAAATCAACTTCGAGATATTATTCAACAACTATTGTTGAGCACTCAAATGAGAATACTCCTTATTATTAAGAGTTTCTTGATAAAAGTTGACAAATTCCCTAGCTAAATCTAGGGGGTGTGTAATAGTTTTTCTTCTCTCATTCTTAATTTTTAAAATCCTATTTACATTTCTCCTAAACTTCGTACTATTGTGAAAGAACTTGGTATTTCTATCTCCTTCTGATAACCGGGTCTCTCTAGATTTTTGTTTCCAGCAGGTCTCCTCTTTGGATAAAAGATCCTCAGACTACTTAGGCGATTATTTTTCCTTCAAATATCTATTATTATCCATTCCTTCACTTATAAGTTCCTCATTTTGAATATTCTTTTCCACCTCAATTTTCTTCGTGAAGATGTTTTGAAAGTGGGTTTTGTTCCAATTAAGAATTTTAATTTTTAAGGCCTTCATTTTTTATACAAAACATAACATATTTGATCCTTCAAATTTGTCTTCTTTCCACCATTCTTCTACTAGGCATAAGAAGATTTTGTCTTGATACCACATATTTTCAAATTTAAAGGGGTTCTTAGAAGGTTTACTTTCTTCAATGCTATCTAGTCTAATTGGAAAATGATCATATCAAGTTAGCTAGGATAGAGGCTGAAAGAATGTTATTAAATGTACCTTGGTCCCCTAAGAACATAAATCTGTCCAATTTTTATGCTATATTACAAAAACCTTCTCTTATATTATTCTAGGTATATACTTCATTATTCATTTGTATATCTAAGGTGTTGTTGCTAATTATCCATTCTATAAAGTCTTTAACTGATTGTGAATCTCATTGTATTCCACCACTTTTTTCACTAATGTGCATGATAGCATTGAAGTCACCTCCAAAGATGTCGTTTCTATCTCTATTAATTTTGTAGTAGTTTTCAATATCCTTCCACAAATATTTTTTACTATTAGTGTAGATTGGAATGTAAACATTTAAAGGAATCTTAACACTGTACACCTCTCCTCCCATCCAATTAGAATTTCTTACTACAATATCAGTATTAACTTTCCTAGGATCCCAAAGTATGACTAAACCTCTAGATTCATTTCCCACATCTATGCTCTCCATCTTCCATAATCCTATTTTCCTGTTGAATTTATTCATTTCTTCTTTATTCAATTTAGTTTATTGTATTAAAATGATATATGAGTCTAATATATTCAAGTTACGCTTTAATAAGCATTATTTTTTAGGGGCATTTAAGCCCCTAAATTTTTTTGTAGTGAGTTTCATTTCTCTTTGGGAAGGAACTTTCCCTTCCCTACATGACATAAATTGGTTAGGTTAGTATGATTTTCAACTTCTTCATCCATTTTCCTTAGGTCAACCAAAGTTCTCCTACCTCTTTTTCTGTATATTTCCACAGTTTGGGCTACTGATCCCAATACATGTTATTGCAATCCCTAATTTGCCTTTATTATTATCTGCCATCTCTAATACTAATTGATCAAGGGACATCTCCTTATCCATCCCCATATCCCCTTCCAGTTCTTTTCAATTCTCTCACTGAATTTTTGTGCAAACTCCTCTTCTAATTGTCTAACATAAATCTTATATACCTCCTCCATTATTCTTCATTTGAGTCTTGATGAATTCCCATCATATTATAAATCGCTTTTAGCTCCATCAGGATCAGATTTAATTCATTATATGTTTTGACTGGAATTATAGCTAGGTTCTCCTTCATAGGCACTGAATCCTTAAAGGAAGTTGTGTTGTTTCTATTCTCCCTCATTGTGAAGTTAGTATTCTTAATCTCATATAATTTTGGGATTAATGGGTTATTCTGGTCCTTCACATTGTACTAGCAGATTAAATCCTTTCTTACTTCATCTTGAAAAAAAAGTGATTTCCTCCACTAGTTCTCCTAAAATAACCATATTCTTATCCAATCTCCTAACTGCCTCTTCTTGGAAGGAATTTATACATTTTGGAATTAAAGAGGGTTCAATCAAACAAAATGTATCTATCATTGTGTGTTCCAAAAGTTCTACTCTATCAATAGATATTCAGGGAGATGTAGTATGATCCTCTTTTGTTTCCATTGTTATATTTGTTTTTCCTCTTTCCATATTTGTCATTTCCTTATTTGTTTCTCTCTCATTGCCCAAAAATAATTCTTTTGCCTCTAAACTCATTCCTTTGTTTAACCCTGATCCTCTCCCTTTCTCTTCCATCTCCTTATAATACTCATCTGAATAAAAAAATTTCTCAACTAAGCTTCCAACTACTATTTCTAAGATCTCCTTGCTTAATTTTCCCATGCTTATAGATTTCTCATATTCACTTATTCCCGCTTCTTTCCTTTCCTTTCTCTCTTTCCTGTCATAAGGCCTCTTTATCTAGTTGTCCTATAACATCTCTGATATTCTACTCATCTCACTTGGATCATCTATTTACAATTGGTCCTCTTTATCTTGGATCAAACCATATTTTCCACTTCAAGGGATATTGCAATTCTCCCTCTACTATCTCCCCTTCTTCCACTTTGGGGATCCCATGATTGCCATTTTGATCATGGTCTACCATAGTTTGAGAGTTATCCATGTTTCTATATGATATAGTAAATCATCCTTTATCCTCATTGAGATCAATAATTATGTTATCATTTGTTAAATCATGGATTTCATTGACCTTCTTCCAAACTAAGGGTTCCTTGGGATCACGTTTTACGTATGGTATGTTTAATATAACTTTATCATGTATCTCACCATTATAAATCTCAAGTTTTAGAAAGTACATTGATTGGTTTGTTATGATTTTAATAGGTTTTATTGATTGTGTTATTCGCTCTAAATTAACCAGAATTTTAACATTAGATGAAGACGTATAATTGTCCTCTAAACCTTCAAAACCACCTAACATGTCCCCTATATGTTAGGAATAATAGTCCACCAACACAACTGGGGGGGTGATTAGTTGTGAGACAGATTATTAAACATTAAACTTTATACATCAAAACTTTAATCCAAATGATAACATAGTAAATGCAAACACCATAACACAATCCTTTAATGTCAAGGAAACCATATTAAAGGTAAAACCCTGGTGGGAATTAGCACCCACAAATGATGTACTGAGAGTATAGTATCGCTATTAAAAGATTTAGCCTTGTTAGGACCTTATTGATGCATTACAGTACACAGTCCTTATTAAAGGACAGATCCTGTTAGGAGTCAAGAGTAATAGTGGGCTCACTGCCCAGGCACACTGCCTAAAGAAGGTTAAATCCACCCTCAGGACTTACTACCTTAAATACAAATGTATATGAGATATACAATCCAGTGAACTGTCTAATAGAAATTGTCTTTGCTTGGTCAATTCCAATGAAGTAACATAATCACAACCTCTACTTTACATCTAGTAGGCACAAGCGCGCAGATTCCACAAATGTGTTTCCACTTCTCTCACTCTTCACACACACTTTCCAACAAGAAAAGTTCTCTCCTATATACCGTATTACAATAATCAATTAGGTCAGCCAATTAGGGTTCCCCAATGTACAAATGATTACATAACCCCTTGCTAAGATACACATGGTACCTATAATAGTTAAACATCAAATATAATATAAGATCTGTAATCCACGCTCGCAATCCATAATATACGCTTCATATACGAAGTTGGCCCCAAATAGGTCTCCTCCAGAACACACACCATAGCTGATGTCACCAAGAGTATTATGACCCAAAAAACATAAACAACCTTTCTTAACATGTCTTCTTCAATCCCTTAAGCTCGCATAACCTAAATCCATGTTGCACGTAATTTGTTCTCAAAACATAGAGACTGACTCTGTCAAAGATCACTGTCACCGTCTAGTACCTAGTCTTCACTAAAACTTTTGTAAATCATCCAACATATAATATTAATCCATGCAACCTTAGATGTAAGATCATAACATATCCCTATAAATATGACCATCTTCACTCACTCTATATCATCAAATTTATCCCAATGTCCTTCATCAATTGCTTCATCCAAACAATTTGTGTGCAATTTATAGCACCAACTACATACTCATATTCAACAATAGACTGAGCTATACAATCCTATTTTTTACTTAACCAAGAAACCAATCTTTTCCCAAGAAAGAGTGCACCACCACTTGTACTCTTTATGTCATCAATATTTACTGCCCAATCAACATCAGTATAAGCATGTAAATCAAAATCATCAGGTTTTTTATACCATAAGCCATAATCTAGTTTTCCTTTCAGATATCTAAATATTATTTTTTACAATAGAAAGGTGTGTCTCTTTAGGATCTTCTTGATATCTTGTCATAATTCCAACTGCATTAGCAATATTTGGTCTGGTGAGTCAGATATTGTAAGCCTCCAATCATAGATATGTACTTTGTTTGAAAAATACTCTGAGATTCATCAGTAGTAGTAAGCTTGTGACCAGTAACCATAAGTGTTCCAACAGGTTTACAATCTTCAATTCCAAACTTTTTCAACATTTCTTTAAGATACTTTGTCCGAGAAATAAAAATACCGCTCTTGTTCTGATTAATTTGCAATCCAAGGAAAATTTTCATCTCACCAATCATTGACATCTCAAATTCACTTTCCATTTCTTTAGAGAACCTTTTACTCAAAATAACATTTCCTCCAAAAATGACATCATCAACAAAAACTTCATCTATTAGAATTCCATCTTCATTGGTTCTTAAGTAAAAATTGATGTTTGCATTACCTTTTCTGAAACCAAGATGAAGTAGATACATGTCCAATCTTTCATACCATGCTCTTGGTGCTTGTTTCAATCCATACAAAGATTTTTTCAACTTGAAAACCATGTCCTCATCTTCTGTCAAAGGAAATCCATCAGGTTGTTCAACATATACTTCCTCTTCTAGATCTTCATTTAGAAATGAAAATTTCACATCCATCTAATATACTTTGAAGTCTTTGTATGTAGCATAAGCAAGAAATAATCTTACAGCCTCAATCCTAGCAACAAGAGAAAATGTTTCATAAAAGTCTACACCTTCTTGTTGTGAGTAGCCTTTAAAAACCAATCTTTCCTTATTTCTTACAGCCATTCCTTCTTCATTCATCTTGTTTTTGAAAACCCACTTAGTTCCTATAACATTTTTATCTTTAGGTCTAGGAACCAGTTCCCAAGTGTTATTTTTATTTATCTGTTCCAATTCTTCCTGCATAGCCTTAGTCCAAGATTCATCTCTACATGCCTCATCTGTAGATTTTGGTTCAGCATGAGAGATCAAACAAATTTCATATCTTAATCTCAATCTTGTCATCATTCCTCTATTTGCATCTCCAATAATTTGATATTTAGGATGGTTTTTCTTAACATACCTAGGAGTCTTAGGAATTTTAGTAAGCTCATTTGAGTCATCTTGACATACCTAGATCTCATGGTCAATCTGAAAATGTTTTTCTTGATATGTAGTAACCTCCTTGATCTCTATATTCTGATTGCAGTCATATATTCTTTCCTAAATATGGAACTTTTCATCAATCCTCACATTAGCACTTTCAATCATCTTCCTCAATCTCAAATTGAAACATTTATAAGCTTTCCTTTAAGTGAAATAACCAAGGAAGATCCCTTCATCACTTCTAGCATTAAACTTTCCTATCTCATCTTCTCTTTTGATATAGCATTTACTACCAAATATTCTAAAATATTTCACAGTAGGAGTATAATTAAACCATAATTCATAAGGAGTCTTACTTTTACCTTCTCTTATCTGAATTATTTTCAAAGTATAAACAACAGTATCGACAACTTCTCTCCAATGAGCATGAGATACATTTCCTTCCAGCAACATAGTTCTAGCAGCATCTAATATTGTTATGTTTGTTCATTCTGCTATCCCATTCTATTTTGGTGTCCTGGGAGAAGATGTCTTTTTGTATATTTTATGCTCTTCATAGTAGGTATTGAAAAAATATGAAGTAAACTCTCCACCTCTATCTAATCTCAAACATTTTATCTTTAACCTTGATTCATTCTCAACTTTTTCTTTGAATATCTTGGATTTTTCAAAAGTCTTAGATTTATCTCTTAGATATGTAACCCACATCATCCTAGAAAATTCATCAACAAAAATTATAAAATACCTTTCACCATAGTAAGATCTTGTTCTTGTAGGACCACACATATCTGTATACACTAGATCCAACTCCCCTTTTGTTGAGTAAGATTTTCTTTTGAAATTGCTTATAGTCTATTTCCCCATTACACATTCTTTATACATGGTGTTAGATGGTTTCACAATCTTTGGTAGGTGTCTAACTACATTAGACATACTTGCTTTCACAATATTATCAAAATTCACATGACAAAATCTTTTATACCATAACCAACTGTCATCAACATTCACAACAAAACAAGAAGCCTTAGATGTATTTAATTCAAATATGTTACCTCTGGATTTAGTACTAGATGTGATCAAGTCTCCTGACTTAATTTTGATAGAGAATTTCCCATTAATGAATTTCAATTGATAAACTTTGTCCACTAGATGTAAAATACTAAAAAAATTTATGCTTAAGTCCATCAACAAGTAACACATTGTCAATATTGGTCTTTCCATCTAGAGATATAGATCCAACTCCAATGATAAGCTTAGGATTATTGTCACCAAATCTCACAACACCACCATCATACTTGGTTATCTTAATAAATTTATTTCTATCTCCAGTCATATGGCGTGAACAACCACTTTCTATGACCCATTCATATTTATTTTCAACATGTGACACTAAGGCTCTTTCTTCATGAATAGGTTCATCATCCTTGACAGCAATAAATCCAATCTCATCATAATCAATAGCATCATCATTAGAAACACCTTCACTAGCATAGTAGCATTCCTTATCCTTGGAATACTTAGGTTTATAAAACTTAGATTTATGCTTTGGAACCCTTGTAGGAAATCTAGATGAAAAATGACCTATCTTATTGCATGAAAAACATTTTAGAGGTAACTTTCCTTCAAACTTACCCTTACCTCTCTTTTCTCTTCTAGTGATCAGGGCCACAATTTCATCTAACTTTCTTTATTCTTCTTGTATCTATTCCCATTCATCAAAATATTCACCAAGCTCTTCTCTCAAGTCATCTATGTCGGTGCTCGCAGTTCCTGATAAAGTCTTTTTATTTTTATGCACAGTCGCCTTGAATTTTGTCTCAACTTTAGGTAACGAATCTCCTAGCTTTGCGGCCTCAAAAGTAGTTAATTTTGAAATCAACATCTCTCTATTAAAGTTTGTTGTTAAAGGTATGGTCTCTTTTATAGCTTTCACTTTAGTTTTGTAAATAGGTGTCAAAGATCTAAGTATCTTTGTGATCACTTCTTCTTCTTTGTATGTGCCTCCAGAGTTTCTAATCCCAATAACAACCTTCGTGAATCTCTATACATATTCTCTAATGTTCTCATCATCTCTCATTTTCAGATTTTCCATCCTTGTCTTCCAGTTCTGCAAATTTTCCTGCTTATTAAACTTATCTCCTTCATATAGTGCTTCCAATCTTGACCATATTTTATGTGCAAAATCCAAATCTTTAACCTCTGTGAATTCACCTTTAGAGAGCACACTAATCAGTGCTTCTCTTGCGACCATGTTATATTACAACATCTTATTTTCTTCATTAGTAGATTTATCTAGTTCATCCCCATCTTTCATTTGTACATCCTTATTTGTAATCATCCTTGTAATCATACAGTAGTCGATTCCCAAGCATAGAAAATGTGTTCTCATCTTCTTCTTCAAACTGTCAAAGTTTTCAAAATCAAACTTCAGACTATCCTTCCTATAGAATGTCATATTCAATATCACCTCCAGTTTTTAAGCTTTCTCTCTAAGGACCAGTAGCTCTGATACCAATTATTAGGAATAACAATCCACCAACACAACTGAGGAGGGGAGGGGGGTGCATCAATTGTGAGACAAATTATTAAACATTAAACTTTATACATCAAAATTTTAATCCAAATGATAACACAGTAAATTCCAAAACCATAACACAATCCTTTGTTGTCGAGGAAACCCTATTAAAGGTAAAACCTCGGTGGGAATTAGCACCCCCAAATGATGTACTAAGAGTATAGTATCCATGTTAAAAGATTTAGCCATGTTAGGAGCTTATTGATGCATTTTAGTACATAGTATTTTTAAAGGAAATACCATGTTAGGAGTCAAGATTAACAGTGGGCACACTCCCTAAATATAAGGTTAAATCCATCCTTAGGACTTGTTGTCTGAAATACAAATGTATATGAGATATACAATCCAGTGAATTGTCTGATAGCAACTATCTTTGCTTGGTGAGTTCCAATTAAGTAACATAATCACAACCTCTGCTTTACATCCAATAGACACAAGCTTGCAGCTTCCGCAAATGCATTTCCACTTTGCTCACTCTTCAGACACACTTTCCAACAAGAAAAGCTCTCTCCTATATACCCTATTACAATAATTAATTAGGTCATCCAATAGGCTTCCCCAATGTACAAATGATAGTATAACCCCTTTCTAAGATACACACGATACCTATAACAATTAAACTTCAAATATAATCCACCAAATAAAATATAAAATCTGTAATCCATGCTTGCAATCGATAATACACGCTTCATATATGAAGTTGGCCCCAAATAGGTATCCTCTGGAACACACACCATAACTGATGTCACCAAGAGTCCTACAACCTGTGAAACATAAATAACCATCCTTAACATGTCTTCTACCATACCTTAATCTCACATAACTTGAATCCATATCGCACGTAAGTAATTCTCAAAACACAGAGACTAACTATGTCAAATATCATTGTCACCGTCCAGTACCCAGTCTTCACCAAAACATTTGTAACTCATCCAATATATGACATTAATCCATGTGACCTTAGACATAAGATAAAAAAATATCCCTGTACATATCACCATCTTCATTCACTCTGGATCAGCAGTACAGTACCCATACACTTCTTTCAGTCATTAAGAAACAATAATAACCAGTCTGATCTCCCTCCATAGAAACATATGTTGAGATTAGTGACAAAACATGAATGCCAAAAACAATGTCAGAAAACAATTCCAGCAATCTCCCCCTTTGGCATTGATGGAAACATATGGAAAAATCCATCAACCCGAAAGTACTCTCTCAATACAATCTTCTCAATATCCTCAACACAACTCTCCCTAAAATAGTAGGGATTTTCTCATAGAATCTCTCCACCTTTGACAACAATGGAAAAGGGTGCCATAACTCTACTTCAGACCATCTTCCTTATGCAAGGTGTAGCTTTTTCAATTCTTCATGCTTCCAAAAACCAGGTGCAAAATCACCCAAATGTGTTCTATAATGTTCCAATCTGTGTGTAATTTATAGCAGTAGCAACATACTTAGATTCAATAGTAGACTGAGCTATACAATCCTATTTTTTACTTAACCAAGAAACCAGTAGTTTCCCAAGAAAGAATGCACCACCACTTGTACTCTTTCTTTCATCAATATTTCTTGCCCAATCAACATCAGTATAAGCATGTAAATCAAAATCATCAAATTTTTTATACCATAAGCCATAATCCAGTGTTCCTTTCATATATCTAAATATTCTTTTTACAACAACAAGGTGTGTCTTTTTAGGATCTTCTTGACATTTTTCCACAATTCCAACTCCATTAGCAATATCTGGTCTGGTGTGAGTCAGATATTGTAAGCCTCCAATCATAGATCTATACTTTGTCTGAAAAACACTCTGAGATTCATCAGTCATCATAAGCTTGTGACCAGTAACCATAGGTGTTCCAACAGGTTTACAATCTTCCATTCCAAACTTTTTCAACATATCTTTAAGATACTTTGTCCGAGAAATAAAAATACCACTCTTGTTCTGATTAATTTGCAATCCAAGGAAAATTTTCATCTCACCAATTATTGACATCTCAAATTCACTCTCCATTTCTTTAGAGAACCTTTTAATCATTACATCATTTCCTCCAAAAATGATATCATCAAAAAAAACTTCAACTATTAGAATTCCATCTTCATTGGTTCTTAAGTACAAATTGATGTCCGCATTACCTTTTCTGAAACCAAGATGAAGTAGATACCTATCCATTCTTTCATACCATGCTCTTGGTTCTTATTTTAGTCCATACAAATCTTTCTTGAACTTGCAAACAATGTCCTCATCTTCTATCAAAGGAAATTCATCAAACTGATCAATATATACTTCCTCTTCTAGATCTCCATTCAGAAATGCAGATTTCACATCCATCTGATATACTTTAAAGTCTTTGTGTGCAACATAAGAAAGAAATAATCTTACAGCCTCAAGCCTAGCAACAGAAGCAAATGTTTCTCCAAATTCTATACCTTCTTGTTGTGAGTAGCCTTTACAAATGAGTCTTGCCTTATTTCTTACAACCATTCCTTCTTCATTCATCTTGTTTATGAAAACCCACTTAGTTTCTATAACATTTTTATCTTTAGGTCTAGGAACCAGTTCCCAAGTGTTATTTTTCTTTATCTTTTATAGTTATTCCCGCATAGCCTTAGTCCAAGATTCATCTCTACATGCCTCATCTGTAGATTTCGGTTCAACTTGAGAGATCAAACAATTCATCTCTTAATCTTAATCTTGTCATCATTCCTCTATTTGCATCTACAATAATTTGATATTTAGGATGGTTTTTCTTAACATACCTAGGAGTCTTAGGAATTTTAGTAAGATCAATTGATTCATCTTGACATACCTCAATCTCATGGTCAATCTCAAAAGGTTCTTCTTCATCTGTACACTAGTAGAATTGGCACGTGTTTTCGATGAAAATTGGTCAAATTTTCTACCAAGATTAGTTGAATGATCCACAAATGTCATGTCGCTATTTTTATAGTCAAAATTTCAGCACATCATTGTTAAGGTCGAATGTTCTACGCCAACCTTGGTCAAAATTGACATCTACAATTGGCAAGTTTATTCATCAAACTTTCGACCAATGTTAGTCGAAATGTTTGGCTCATCCAACCAGGATGCCAAACCCACGATGCTAAATTTTGACACAGAATGGTCGATATGTAGACCAGTCTTAGTGAGGGTTTCGACCAAAGTTGGTCAAAATTTCAACAAATATGGAATTTTAAAAAAAAACACATGAAGATAAATATCCAGAGTAATCACCAACGACATCTTGGTCGATGATTTGTCTAGATATTTATCTTCAGTTGTTACTTTGCATTAATATATATGGTTGTGTCTTTTGTTATGTTACTTTACTATTAGCATAATGTTTTATTAGCTTATAATCCAGCACATATATGTAGGGATTCCATTGTTTTCAAAGTGAAAATTTGCTTCAACGGGAAATTATACCTAATAATAATGTTAGGGAAGATTTCCTTACCTGCAATGCCCAGTAGTGGAAACTGATGTAAGAC
>MU227386.1:1340392-1360985 GCA_018584345.1 Thuja plicata | reverse complement strand
ATTCTTGTGTTGTACTGTGTGATGTTTTCACCTTCTTTCATTCTGAGATCATCAAACTTTCCTCTAAGGCTTTCTGCCTTGGCTCTCAGAACATTTGTATCACCTCCATGTACAAGCTTCAGTTTGTGCCACATTGTCTTATCCTGCTTTTCCATGAAGCGAAGTTGTCTTTGTTCAACTTGGGCACATCTCGTCTGTTCATCTTGTGATCTTTACTTAGGTCTTGAAACCTTCCTTCTAAGCACACAAGCTCTAATACAAATTATTAGTAATAACTGAGAGGGGGGGGGTGTGAATCAGTGGCCTCAAAAATTTATGCTTTAAATTTTAATCCACCAATCAATACACCTCAGATTATTAAGTCCCTACAAGATGCATGCCTTTAAATACTTTAAAATAATTAAATGTCTGTCGGTTTACCTTGTCTGTCCTTATTCTCCTTGATTGCCGATAAGCAGTAAAACTTATTTACTGATACTCAGTAAATATGCAGAGTATACCAATCAATCCAAAAATGCATATGTGAAATGTAAAACAATAAAGTAATAAACCATACACACATAACATATGGATTTTAACGTGGAAACCTTGTTAAGGGAAAAAACCACTGGGACCGGTACCCAAAATTTTCACTCTTCTGAAGTGAGCCCTGTTAGGAGCCAATCTTGTTAAAGGTTACAAACACACTGTTAAGTGTGACCTTGTTAGAGGATTTTTATACATAGGTTGTCACTTAGTATCTGGCATCTACGCTACCATCCTTGAATCAGCCTTTTTCTTAGACTGTCAATAGGCTTTATGCTAATCTTACTACCATCCTTGAATCAACCTCCTTCTTAGACTGTCAATAGGATTTAGTTAAGACCAATGCTACTTTAATGAGTTAACCTTTTTGGCACTCCTTGGGATGTACCTCAATATATAGAAGATGGTTAAGTCCTGCTCTATTAAGAGACTTAATTCTTCAATGGTTAAACTGAAACACAATGACCTATTTCTAATGCAACTTGAATTGCACATTTTTAGATCTATTTAAGTACAATACCTCTCTGATCAATGTATCAATTCAATTCCTTTGTGCTCCACACTTTCTGCTTTGTGATGCTGTGCTTCACTATTCGTCGGTGTCTACGGAATTCTTTAGCTCTCCCTTAGCTTGATTGATCAGGACTGGATGAAGTTTAGCCTTTGCCAGTTTCTCTTTAGCATCTTCTTTCTATTCACTTCCCTTCTGTGTATCTGATTGCATGCAGAAATGAATTATGCTTGTCTCTTATATAGACATGATATTCCTTAATTCTTGATTCTTGATTCTTGGCGTGAAAAAAAATCTAGCCAATCTGATTTATGGCTTTAACTCTTGATTTATCTCATAGTTATCTTCTTGCCAACTGTATAAATCTTCTTTAAATCAATTACTTAATGGTGGTCAAATAAAACAAATAAAACAACCAGTTAAGTCTATCCTTAAGCTCTGCCAACTAGATATTTTGTCATTTCTGAACTCTCTGTTCCGTCGGTGAATTCTGTAGTTTGTCATCAATGACAACTGCCAATTCTATCAGTGTAACTCTAGTTAGCTTCAGGATCTCCGTTCATCATGCAACTCTATTTTTAGTTTGTCGAGCATCCTATGATTCTTCTTCGTCGGGCAACACTATCTTCTGCTTGTCGGGTATCACTGTGACTTTTTCTCTACCTTTATCGATGGTGTGCACTCCGTCGATGTAGTTTGTCACTTAGTGAATACTTGACTTTTATGCATTGCTGAAAGCATAATCATTGTTCCATTGATTCTCTAAAGCCTTTGGCATTGTGTACATGACCATACAGATGATATCAAGTTGACATCAATGACAATACAAACCATTAACTATTTTAATGTCTTGCATCATCTTCGACTTAACATTATCAAACATTCAATCAGTTACATGTCATCAATTGGTGTTGTGTATACCAGTATTAGGATGATGCACAATTCTCATGAAGCCCTTCCTCCCAAACACTGAGAATGTAATGTCATGTATACATGTATACCGTTAGGAAACCCTGGCTACATTACAAATCTAGCTAGGAAACCCTAACACTAAGAATGTATTGTCATGTATACAAGTATTAGGAAATCTAGCTACATACCAGTATTAGACAATGCACAATGCTCATGAATCCCTTCTAGTATTCGAATGATGCACAATGCTCATGAAGCCCTTCCTCCCGCTCACGATCTGGCTAAGACAGAATGAAGTGAGTTTGATACTTTTCCTTTTTTTTTTTTGTTTATATCCCGACTTGGTCAAAATTTTGGCAATAAACTTAACTAAAGTTGAAAGTTTGACCTTTTTAGGACATAAACAAAAAAAAAGTGAACATCACCAGCCAAAATGGCCTTTGGTCAAAAATAAAGGTAAAAAATGAGGCCCAAACGTATTAGTGGTAGTAACCTCCTTGATCCTTGTAGTCTGGTTGCAGTCATATATTGTTTCCTGAATATGGAACTTTTCATAAATCCTCACATTAGTGCTTTCAATCATCTTCCTCAATCTCAGATTGAAACATTTATAAGCTTTTCTTTTAGTGAAATAACCAAGGAAGATCCCTTCATCACTTCTAGCATCAAACTTTCCTATCTCATCATCTCTTTTGATATAGCATTTACTACCAAATATTCTAAAATATTTCACAGTAGGAGTATGATTAAACCATAATTCATAGGGATTCTTACTTGTACCTTATTTGATTTGTATATTTTATTGTGGTGTCCTAGGAGCAGATGTCTATCTGTATATTCCATGCTCTTCGTAGTAGGTATTGAACTACTAAAGTAAACTCTCCACCTCTATCTGATCTCAATCATTTTATCTTTAAGCCTGATTCATTCTCAACTTTTGCTTTGAATATCTTGAATTTGTCAAAAGCCTCAGATTTCTCTCTTAGATATGTAACCCACGTCATCTTATAAAATTCATCAACAAAAAGTATAAAATACATTTCAACATAGTAATATTGTTCTTGTAGGACCACATAGATCTGAATGCACTAGTTCTAACTTCCCTTTCGCTGAGTAAGATTTTCTTTTAAATCTGCTTCTAGTTTGTTTCCCCACTACACATTCTCTACACATGGTGTTAGATGGTTGTGTAATCTTTGCTAGGTCTCTAATTGCATTAGTCATACTTGCCTTCACAATATTATCAAAATTCACATGACAAAATCTTTTTTGCCATAAAAAACTTTCATCAACCTTCACAACAAAATAAGAAGCCTCAAATGTATTTAATTCAAATACATTACCTCTAGATTTAGTACCAGGTGTGATCAAGTCTCCTGACTTACTTCTGATAGACCATTTCCCATCAATGAATTTCAATTGATAACCTTTGTCCACTAGTTGTCCAACAATCAACAAATTATGCTTAAGTCCGTCAACAAGTAACACATTGTCAATATTGGTCTTTCCATCTAGAGAAATAGATCAAACTCCAATGATAAGCTTAGGCACACTGTCACCAAATCTCACAACACCACCATCATACTTGGTTAGCTTAAAAAATTTATTTCTATCTCTAGTCATATGGTATGAACAACCACTGTCTATGACCTATTCAGATTTCTTTTCAACATGTGACACTAAGGCTCTTTCTTCATGAATAGGTTCATCATCCTTGATAGCAATAAATCCAATCTCATCATAATCAATATCATCATCATTAGAAACACCTTAACTATCATATTATTAATATTGTGACCAATAACCATAGGTGTTCCAACAAGTTTACAATCTTCCATTCCAAACTTTTTCAACATTTCTTTAAGATACTTTGTTTGAGAAATAAAAATACCACTCTTGTTCTGATTAATTTGCAATCCAAATAAAAATTTCATGTCACCAATTATTGACATCTTAAATTAACTTTCCATTTCTTTAGAGAACCTCTTAATCATTACATCATTTCCTCCAAAAATGATATCATCAACAAAAACTTCAACTATTAGATTTCCATCTTCATTGGTTCTTAAGTACAAATTATTGTCTACATTACCTTTTCTGAAACCAAGATGAAGTACATACCTATCCAATCTTGCATACCATGCTCTTGGTGCTTGTTTCAATCCATGATAAGATTTCTTTAACTTGCAAACCATGTCCTCATCTTCTATCAAAGGAAATCCATCAGACTGTTCAATATACTTCCTCTTCTTGATCTCCATTCAGAAATGCAGATTTAACATCCATCTGATATACTTTGAATTCTTTGTGTGCAACATAAGCAATAAATAATCTTATAGCCTCAAGCCTAGCAACAGGAGCAAATGTTTCTTCAAATTCTATACCTTCTTGTTGTGAGTAGCCTTCACAAACCAGTCTTGCCTTATTTCTTACAACCATTCCTTCTTCATTCATCTTGTTTCTGAAAACCCACTTAGTTCCTATAACATTTTTATCTTTAGGTCTAGGAACTAGTTCCCAAGTGTTATTTTTCTTTATTTGTTCCAATTCTTCCCACATAGCATTAATCCAAGATTCATGTCTACATGCCTCATTAGTAGATTTTGGTTCAACTTGAGAGATCAAACAAATTTCATCTCTTAATCTTGATCTTGTCATCATTCCTTGATTTGCATCTCCAATAATTTGATCTTCAGGATGGTTTTTCTTAACATACCCAGGAGTCTTAGGAATTTTAGGAAGCTCAATTGAGTCATCTTGACATAGCTCTATCTCATGGTCAATCTCAAAAGGTTCTTCTTGATATGTAGTAACCTCCTTGATCTTTTGTAGCATGGTTGCAGTCATATATATTCTTTCCTGAATCTGGAACTTTTCATCAATCCTCACATTAGCGCTTTCAATCATCTTCCTCAATCTCAGATTGAAACATTTATAAGATTTTATTTTAGTGGAATAACCAAGGAAGATCCCTTCATAACTTCTAGCATCAAACTTTCCTATCTCATTATCTCTTTTGATATAGCATTTACTACCAAATGTTCTGAAATATTTCACAATAGGAGTATGATTAAACCATAATTCATAAGGAGTCTTACTTGTACCTTCTTTGATTTGAATTATGTTTGAAGTATAAACAACAGTACCAATAGCTTCTCTCCAATGAACATGAGATACATTTCCTTCCAACAACATAATTCTAGTAGCATCTAATATTGTTCTGTTTCTTCACTCTGCTATTCCATTTTGTTGTGGTGTCATAGGAGTAGATGTCTATCTGTATATTCCATGCTCTTCACAGTAGGTATTGAACAAATCTAAAGTAAACTCTCCACCTATATCTGATCTCAATCATTTTATCTTTAAGCCTGATGCATTCTCAACTTTTTCTTTGAATATCTTGAATTTGTCAAAAGCCTCATATTTCTCTCTTAGATATGTAACCCACATCATCCTAGAAAAGTCATGAACAAAAAGTATAAAATACCTTTCAACATAGTAAGATCTTATTCTTGTAGGACCACACAGATCTGTATGCACTAGATCCAACTTCCCTTTTGCTAAGTAAGATTTTCTTTTAAAGTTGCTTCTAGTTTGTTTCCCCATTACACATTCTCTACACATGGTGTTATATGGTTTCACAATCTTCGGTAGGTCTCTAACTGCATTAGTCATACTTGCCTTCACAATATTATCAAAATTCACATGACAAAATATTTTATGCCATAACCAACTATCATCAACCTTCGCAACAAAATAAGAAGCCTCATATGTATTTAATTCAAATATATTACCTTTGGATTTAGTACCAGATGCGATCAAGTCTCATGACTTACTTTTGATAGAGCATTTCCCATCAATAAATTTTAATTGATAACCTTTGTCCACTAGTTGTGCAACACTTAACAAATTATGCTTAAGTCCGTCAACAAGTAACACATTGTCAATATTGGTCTTTCCATCTAGAGAAATAGATCCAACTCCAATGATAAGCTTAGGAGTATTGTCACCAAATCTCACAACACCACCATCATACTTGGTTATCTTAACAAATTTATTTCTATCTCCAGTCATATGATATGAACAACCACTGTCTATGATCCATTCATATTTCTTTTCAACATGTGACACTAAGGCTCTTGCTTCTTGAATAGGTTCATCATCCTTGATAGCAATAAATCCAATCTCATCATAATCAATAGCATCATCATCAGAAACACCTTCACTAGCATAGTATCATTCCTTATCCTTGGAATACTTAGGTTTATAAAACTTAGATTTATTTCATGAAAAACATTTTAGAGGTAACTTTCCTTCAAACTTACCCTTACCTCTCTTTTATCTTCTAGTGATCAGGGCCACAATTTCATCTATCTTTCTTTCTTCTTCCTGTATCTGTTCCCAGTCATCAACATATTCACCAAGCTCTTCTCTCAAGTCACTTATGCTGGTGCTCACAGTTCCTGATAAAGTCTTTATTTTTATGCACAGTCGCCTTGAATGTTGTCTCAACTTTAGGTAATGAATCTCCCAGCTTTGCGACCTCAAAAGTAGTTAATTTTGCAATCAACATTTGTTTATTAAATTTCATCGTCAAAGGTATGATCTATTCTATAGCTTGCACTTTATTTTTGTAAGCAGTTGTCAAAGATCTAAGAATCTTTGTGATTGATTGTGCCTCCAGAGTTTCTAATCCCAATAACAACCTTCGTGACTCTCTGTACATATGCTCTAATTTTCTCATCATCTCTCATTTTTAGATTTTCTATCCTTGTCTTCCAATTCTGAAACTTCTACTTAGTAAACTTATCTCCTTCATATAGTGCTTCCAATCTTAACCAAATTTTATATGGAGAATCCAAATCTTTAACCTTTGTGAATTCACCTTCAGAGAGCACACTAATCAATGCTTCTCTTGCAGCCATGTTATATGAAAATATCTTATTTTGTTCATTAGTAGCTTTATCTAGTTCATCCCCAACCTTCATCTATACATCCTTCTTTGTAATCACCCAATAGTCTATTTCCAAGCATAACAAATGTGTTCTCATCTTGTTCTTCCAACTGTCAAAGTTTTCAGGATCAAACTTTGGACTATCCTTCCTATAGAATGCCATCTTCAAGATCACCTCAAGCTATTAAGATTTATCTCTAAGGACTAGTAGCTCTGATGCCAATTGTTAGGAATAACAATCCACCAACACAACTGGGGGGGGGGGGTGAATCAGTTGTGAGACATATTATTAAACATTAAACTTTATACATCAAAAATTTAATCCAAATGATAACATAGTAAATGCCAACACCATAACACAATCCTTTGTTGTCGAGGAAACCCCATTAAAGGTAAAAACCTAGTGGGAATTAGCACCCATAAATGATGTATTAAGAGTATAGTATCCCTATTAGGAGATTATTGATGCATTACAGTACACAGTCCCTGTTAAAAGACAAACCCTATTAGGAGTCAAGAGTAATAGTGGGCTCACTGCCCAGGCACACTGCCTAAAGAAGGTTAAATCCACCCTCAGGACTTACTGTCTGAAATAAAAATGTATATGAGATATACAATCTAGTGAACAATCTGATAGCAATTGTCTTTGCTTGGTCAGTTCCAATGAAGTAACATAATCAAAAACTCTGCTTTACATCCAGCAGACACAAGCTCACAGCTTCCACAAATGTATTTCCACTTCGCTCACTCTTCACACACACTTTCTAACAAGAAAATCTCTCTCCTATATACCTTATTACAATAATCAATTAGGTCAGCCAACTAGGCTTCCCCAATGTACAAATGATTACATAACCCCTTGCTAAGATACACATGACACCTATAACAAGTAAATATCAAATATAATCCATCAAATATAATATAAGATATGTAATCCAAGCTCACAATCCATAATACATGCTTTATATATGAAGTCGGCCCCAAATAGGTCTCCTCCAGAACACATGCCATAGTTGACATCACCAAGAGTCCTACAACCCGTGAAACATAAAAAACCTTCCTTAACACGTCTTATGCCATCCCTTAAGCTTGCATAACCTGAATCCATGTCACACGTAGGTTATTCTAAAAACACAGAGACTAACTCTATCAAATATCACTGTCATCATCTAGTACGTAGTCTTCACTAAAATATCTGTAACTCATCCAATATACAATATTAAGCCATGCAACCTTAGACATAAGATTAAAATATAGCCTTGTACATATCACCATCTTGGCTCGCTCTGAATCAACAGTACAATACCCATACACTTCTGTCAGTCATCAAGAAATAGTAATAACCAGTCTGATCTCCCTCCATAGAAACATATGTTGACATCAATTACAAAAAATGAATTCCAACAACAACATCAGAAACCAATTCCAACATTATCCTCATCAATATATGGTTGTGGAGTAGTTCTACAGGTAGATTAGGGATAAAGATCCATCTTGGCACTCTAACATTATGAAAATATTTTGGATCAAAATTTTGTCTCCAATCAAAAAATTTAAGATTACATCCTTTAAAATAGACTGGCAACCCATTTAAGAATTTCATTTTCCGAGAGATTTTCTTACAATCAATAAACAAAAAACTTTTATCTAGGATAGGTATACTTACATGGTCCTGAATGAATCCATAAACCATGAAACAATCTATTTCATGGAGGGGTAGAATCCGCACCATTTCGAAAATAAACCATGTTTGTTGCAGTAGTTCCATAGTCCATTAGTATAATTGTTACTACTAATAATCATCGTGTTTACCTCCTCTTTCATAGATTGAGGGTTCCCATCGTGTCTTGGACTGTCGGATGTGTCCTGAATTGGATTAGGGTTTTTAGAAGTGTTCTCTAAATTTAAAGGTGTTTTGGGGACCTCCTATCTATATTTGTTTCCATCATATATATCTGAGTTAATTTTTGGCTAGGGAGATCTAGTCGGACGATCGGTAAGAGAAACCGCTAGAACCAACTTATTTTTTGCTCACTTATCCCTGTGACATTTCACTAATTGCCAACCTTCACTAACATTCTTGGCAGATTTTTCCATATCAGACTCAGATCTAGGGTTCCCCTGTCCCCCATTTCACTCACTTTCTCTACTTGCAGATGTAGAGGCAATATTCTACTTTTTTCCTTGATATTCTTTTTTTCATGGCAATGGGGGCCTTAGAACCCTAGATTGAGCCGGGAGTGCAGAATGCCCACCTTGTTTTGAAGTGAACCTCAGATGATTTAGAGATTGAAATTTCTTCTCTGGCAGCAAATCTAGCACTGCAAATCAGTTTTCTAGACATAGAAATTCTTTCTCGGTGATATTTTTACCATACTTTATTTTATAGAAGAAGTCTGACTGCCTTTTTGACCTCGTGTTCGCATTAGAATGTAGAGCCATTTTTTTTGGAAGATGATTATTGTTTAATAATAATATTAAAAGATGTTATAAATTTATTTTTTAATTATTATTATTTATTATTTATTAATTATTAGTATTTATTATTTTTTAATTTTATTTATTCCTTTATTTTAGTTTTTCATAGTCTTTTTGTTTCTTTTAGTTCCCCGTTGTACTTGAGACTCTCTCTCTCTCTCTCTCTATACACACACACACACACACACACACACACACACACACACACACACACACACACATATATATGTATATATATATATATATATATGTTGTTATTTCTTATTCCTTTTCTTTTGGTTTTGTTTTATTTTTTACTCTCTTGGTCCCTCTATTTTTGTTATTTTTCTTTAGTAATTTTTTGAATTTTTTTATGTGGGTATCCTTAGATGTTTTCTCTCTCTTGGTTTTTATATTTTTCTTAGTGCTGACTTTACTATTATTGATTGACCTCCTTGGTTTCTTGTTCCTTGTGCTTCCATTATCTCTCCCTTTTTCCTCCTTTATATTTGGCTGGTATGCAACAATACATCTTATTTGCTCCTTTAGCTCCTTTAATTATGATGATGGATCACAGAGTGTGATCCGAAACGTCAATGTAAAAACCTTGCACACAATAGAATAAAAAAAACATTATTCTATTTGATGGATTGTGGAAGTATCTTATCTCTCACTCTACCGTGATTTTTCTTCCTTGCGGTGTGGCCCTGACAAAGACACCAACTTTAGGAAAGCATCAATTTCTCCAACACAGTCTAACTAGTAATTCTATCCTTTAGATTTGTATACTTTCCACGATGGATATATATCCTTCCTTTTGTACTATGTTCCCCTATTTTCATTCCTATTCATACCAATCTATCTTGACTCCTCCTAGATACTACCAGTCTCTCGCCCAAAATTTGTTTCAGCTGGAGCACCTCTTAGGTAGGCAAGGGAAAGCTATCCATTTTTTTTCCATTTCTACCCAATTGATGGAGAAACCTCATTGATTTCTATGTAATTACTTACTTTGTCCCCCACATATGCTTATAATGATTATTGACCCTTCTTATATCCATATACTTGTCAATGACAAGTAGGCCTCCCTAGGAGTCTTCCCAAAATAGGGTTGATATGCCATCAACAATATCCCAAGAGAGATGTTCCCATATGACCAATCTATCGCTCAAGAGGAATTTCCATACTCTGGAACCTTTTGGGGGATTCAAAGTTTTGAAAATTTGACATGATTTTTTAGTCTCCAAATATTTGTGGTGTAAGATCCTCACCCATTTTAAATGTGGCTCCTTATATATTCTCCATAACAATTTGTCCCCTAGAGCCTTGTCTTTCCAAAGTTGATTTCTTAGTCCAACACCACCTAACTCTTTTGGCCTACAAAGTTTTTCCCAAGATAACCTAGCTATCTTCTTATTTCATCAAACCATTACCAAATTAATTTTCTCATCAGTTGCACCAGTTTTGAATTGACCTTGGAGGTAAGTGTAAGGCAAGCCAAAAAATATACAAGCATAGAATATACTATTTATTTTAACATGACTAATCTCTCTGCCTAAGGTAGGTATTTTCCTTTGCACGAGGTTAATCATTTTTCCATTTTTCTTTTAGAGAGTCCCATTTTGGTAGGGTGTAGTTTTTATTCAATGGTAATCCCAAATACATGCAAGGTTGTTTTCTTGCTTTATAACCTAGAGTGTTTAGCATTTCTGCCTCTTTCCTACGACCCATATTGAAAAAGAAGACCTCTAATTTGGTTTGGTTGATCTCCCACCTAGATGCTATTGCATATTGTTGGAAAATATTCTTGAAATGTTGAGCTTTCCTTTTCTTCCCAACTCTAAACAACATTGCATCATCAACAAATTGTTGGCACGTAATTGCAAGTTGTCCAGTGGTAAATCTTATTCCTTTAATCACCCCCTCCATCTAAGCCACCCTAAACTTCATCACTGTGGTCTCCACCATAATGATGAATAGGAAAGTGGATAAGGGGTCCCCTTTCTTTAACCCTCGATAAATCTCAATGTATCCTTTTGGAGAACCATTGACAAGAATATAGAATTTTGGGCTAGAGATGCAGTAAATGACCCAATTAATTTACTGCTTACAAAATCCAAATGCCTCTAGACACTTACATAGAAACCTCCAATATACCTTATCATATGCATTTTTAATATGCAGCTAAATAAGCGTGCCTGAGGATTTGTTGGATTGTATTAAATGTATTGATTCTTGGACAATTACCACTCCATCTAAGATTGGCCTTCCCAACACAAATCCAGTCTATTCTTCTGAAATAATGGAGGTAAGAATGTGTTTCAAATTGTTATCCATTAATTTAACCATTATTTCATATATTGTGTTTCAAAGTGATATGGGTCCAAATTCATCCAAACTTGCAGCGTTCTCTTTTTTGGGAATTAGAGATATGAAAGTATTGTTAATATCTCTTAGAAACCTTCCTAAATTTCTTGTTGCTTCTAGGGCCTCTACTATCTCTTATCCCAATATATGCCAACATTTTTGGAAGAATCTAGCAAGGAAACCATCCGGGCTTGGTGCCTTATCTGGGTGTAGCTGATCCAAAGCAATCTTTATCTCTTCTCTAATGATTTTTATAGTTAGCAGTATGCTCCAATCCTTTGTAACTATTCTTGGTATGATGTTGAAAAGGTCATGTTGATTTCTCCAATCCGAACCTCCCAATTATTCTGAATGGATTAAAAGTATGAAACAACGTGTTTAGAAATTTCCTCTGGGTTTTGTATTATTGATCCATCTTCTTTTTTAATATTGTTAATTCTATTTATATATTTTCTTTGCTTAATTGCATTATAGAAGAATTGTGATTTTTTGTCTCCTTTTGGCATCCAGGTGTCCCTAGATTTTTGTCTCGAGAATATCTGTTCTTTAGCTAGGATGTCTTCATGTCTACTCATTAATTATTTCTCTTTGAAGTATTTATCCCAGTCATCCCTTCCTTTATCACATTTAGCTTTAGATCTTCAATCTCACTTTCAATCTCTTTCTTTTCAAAAAATTTATCCATACAGTTCTCCATGTTCCATCTTAAGAGGTTTTGCTGGATAGATTTTAACTTTGTTGTGAAGAAAAATAGTTTGGATCCTAAGAGATGCTCTTCCCCCCACCACCTATTTATCATATTGAAGAAATTTTCATCTTTCATCAACTTTTTTCAAATTTGAAGGGACAACCTATCAATTTCTTATCTCCCATAATTAGTAATTGCATTTTGAAATGATTAGAACTAGAGCTAAGAAGAATGGAAGCATTGAGACCAAACAGAAAGGTTGAGATATCCCCTTGAAAGGAAAACCTATCCAGTTTTCTACAATGTGGCTAAATCCTAACCTTCTATTGTTCCATGTCTATATTCCTTCACCCGTTTCAACTTCCATCAACTTGCTTCTTCTAACCCATTCCATAAAATCTATTTGTGATTGATTGACTCTCTAAATACCTCCTCTTTTATCAGGTAGGCTTAAAATTGTATTAAAATCTCCACCAATTATAGTATATGGGGATGGGAAAGAAGCAAGAAAGAGGTCCAATTTCATCCAAACTTCCTTCTTTCTATTCATTGGAATTGGCCTATACAAATATATCAGTTTAAAGTTTAGGTTGGCATCTAGGCTTTTAATGTTTCCTCAAATCCAATGCTACCACTTGCCAATGTTTCAAAAACTATCCCTCCTAGTTCACAAAGGATGGAAAGTCCATCTAAGGTCCCTATAGATGGAATCCATTCTAATTTCCATCCACCTAACTTTTTGTGAAATGAATTCATTTCTTCATAAGTAAACTTTGTTTCTTGCAACAATATGATATTGACCTTTGATGTTGAGATCCAACGCTTAACCAAGAGCTGTTTGTTAGGGGTGTTTTAAGCCCCTAAAATTCCATGTTAGGATCATCATGGCTCCTAAGGAAGGATATTTACCTTCCCTATTTTTAGCAGCATGGTAATTTTGGCTTGGGCTCTTGCTTTATTAACTTTTGATATCAATTCAGTGAGAGATTTTCTACTCTTTCTTTTTCCCAATAGTTTTCCACAATTTGGCTTTGCCTTGTTTTCCATATTTTGAAAGAGTCTCATTTCCTTCCTCCCTTTCTTCCTTCTCCTTATACTCTCCTTGAATTTTCTCATTTCCAAATAGAGCTTCTTGATTAGCTTCCTCCATTTCATCCATATCCATAATTTGCTATGAGCATTTCTTCAGTTTCTATCTTTGGGGTATGGGAGATGCCCAAGATTTTATTTATTGCGTCTAGTTCCAAGTTGTCTCCTTCCCATCTTTGTGGTATCTCTGCCACCTTTGGGGTTTCTTGCTATGAATGATTTCCCATCTTAGACCCCTTCTTCTGGGTAATATCAAAATTTTTATCAAAATATAATTATGATGTATTATCTTCCCTTCCTTTCCTCTTATCCCTGATAAGATCCATAACTTTTCCCTCATTTTGTTTTTGAAGTCTCAAATTATCAATTATTTTGTCAATCTCTTTTTGTACGGGTTCAACTTCTTGGTTGAGGAGAATCAACTCTTCCTCATTTAATGTTTCTTTCTCTTTTCCCCAATCCTTGTCTTCCTACAACTTCCCTCTAGGAAAACCTATGGTTTCCCTACCCATTTATGGGGATATTGAAATAGGTTTCATTATTTCCTCTTCCTCCCATTCCTTATTTACTTACTTTTCTTGCATTGTCTTCTCAAACATTTTGTTTTTCCCTTTGAAGTCTAGGGTATGGATCCTTTCTTTTTCTCTGTTATGCTCCTCTTCCTATTTCAAGTGGCTAGTTGTTAGTCCTAACCCTAGAACACACCTCCTCCACTTTCTTTAAAATATATTTCAATTTTTTGGTTCCACTTTCCATATTATGTGATTATCTCCAAGTTGTCTATATACCTTACATTACAATTCAGGTCAACCAAAATTTTGGCCTCTACTCCCATCTTACTTAGAAAGATATCCTCCTCTACACCTAGTAGAGAGCCTAATGCATCCTTGATCTTCTCAGGGCTCCTATATTCCAATATTATGTGGGTAAATTCCTAAGTTTTGACCCATTTTGGGAATAATTTAGGCTTATGAATTATTGGATTAAAATTTGATTCCCAATCTATTCTACAAAAGCATTCGCCCTCATAGAATATCAATTTCCCACAGAGAAACACTTTTTTTAGAAATTTATCAATGCAATCAATAAGAAAATAACCATTTTTGAGAGCTCTTACACTTACTCATCTGTCATACTGCGATGTCCACCAGTTGATGATTTTGGTCGCCTAATATTTTTGGTCGCCTAATAGTTCCCTCTAGTCCATTTCATAAATAATTCACATTCCTTAAAATGTTCGATGATCAGATCTAGTGTTTTTGATGGAATGACCATTGCTTTGTAATATTTGTTGGGTGGAGAGAACCTTTCCTTTCCTCTGTTTGTTCTACCCAAGGGTCTTCTTTTGAAGTTCGATTTGGAGTATGATGCTCCATCATTATGATTTTTTTCCTTGGATCATATGCCTCTAACTTACTAATCCTCCATTCTATTATGGGTTAATGAATGTTTCCCCTTTTCTCTCTGCAAGTTTGGCTTCATTTCCTGAGTCAAATTTGGACTTTTCTCTCCTACTTGGTCCCCGAGTCGTACAAGTTCTTCCCATTCCCTATTTCTTTCCCCTCTGTTATTTTTCCTATCTACCAAGTTTTTGTCTTCTCGTGGCTAACTAGATCCAAGTGGAATAGTGTTGGCCCTAGTGGCATGTTGTGACAAGATAGAAAACTTTGACATGTTGAGCTGGCAATTTAACCTGCCTACCTGTCTACCTTCTTCACATGTATTATTTTTCACTCCTTGTATTTTTTTTCGCATTATGGCTTCTAACAAAATTCTATTAAATATTATATAATATATAATAAATTAATTTAAATATTATTTTACAAGTATTTATTTATTAATATAATATTATTTTGTAATTATAATAATGATATATATTTTGTTTATAATTGAGCTTGTAAATAATGTATTGATATAATGTAACAATTTAGATTAAATTAAGCTTAATATGGTTGCTGGATAGAAAACCAAAACTAAATTCATCTTTAAAATGTGATTTTCAACACACAAAAGTTATTAGAAGGGTGTGACATTTTATGGGCCTTAGGAAGACTTGACCTTATAATGTATCGATATTCAAGACCATATAATAAAAAAAGTATGTTCATAGTCATAAGGTTGTATGTGAAGCTAAAGCAAAGTAATTATGGGTTTAAGGAAAACAATGGTATACTGTGATTTAAGTCTCCCAAAGGTTAGAAACAAGCACATACAAACAAAAGTGAGAAAGAAGATACACTAAATCAATTGCAACAGAGACAAACCAACATATATTTTGTAACTTCATACATATCAATGAAAAATGACACATTCTATGCAAGTTTGAAGTATCCTTCTGTCTCGACACCCTCTATACTAGAAAATCTAAATTACTAATTAGTATATGACCGGTCAAGTAGATATAGTTGCAAATATTTTATGTTTTGTTCCCTCAAACGACTTTTATCTTGACAAGTATAAGGGATTGCATAAGCTCTCTCTCTCTCTCTCTCTCTCTCTCTCTCTCTCTCTACATACATACATACATACATACATACATACATACATACATACATACATACATATATATATATATATATTTATATTTATATACATATACATATACATACATATATATATATACATATACATACACCCACACACACATATGTATATCTGTATATGTGTGTGTGTGTGTGTGCGTGTGCGCATGTGCAAAATATAGATTATATATACATTCCTCTATTTCTTTACATATCCCTCTCCTCCTCTCCATATCCATATCCATCTTCATCTCCATTTTTATTTCTATCTCTATCTCCTTACCCCTATCTCTCTCACTCTTCCCCCTTCATATCTCCCTCTCTCCCTATTACAAACATAACATGATCGTATTGGTAATGGAGCCTAATTAACTTTTTGATTAAGAGGTTTTATTATCTCCCACACTTCCTTTCTCCCTCTGTATATCTCCCCCTATTTTTATCTCCTTCTCTCCATCTCCATTCGTGTATATGTACTACTCTTCATTTGTCTCTTTATCTCCCCCTCTCTATATATACTTATATCTCTATCTCTTAGCCACTTTATCCCAGTCCCATCTATATCTCCCCCCTCTCCTTCTTCCTCTATATTCTCCTCATCTTTGCATCCCCATCTCTCTATCTTTGTCTCTCCCTCTACCTCTCTCAATCTTTCGATATATTTGGCCCCCTCTCTTTCCCTCTCCATATGTTTATCTCTTCCATATCTAGTTGTCATTCTATCCTCTCTCTTTTTATCTCCTCCTTTGCTTCTCCTGTCTCTCTCTCCTTGTTCATCTCCATATCTATCTTTATCTTCTTCTCTATCTCTATCTCCTTACACCTCTTTACTCACTTTTCTTCCCTCCATATCTCCCTCTTTTTGTCCTTGTCTCTTCTTGTCTCCCTATTGTAAACATAACATGAGTAGGTATTGATAATGAAACTTGATTATCTTCCCAATTCAAAGGTTTTGTTTCACCTGTGTTTTGATCCATGTAAATATAATCATATTTGATTTAAAGCTATTACTTCTCAATTAAGATCTTTGTTGCATAAGTAACATCATTTGTTAAATGATCTACCAATTGACTATATTATACATAAGTATAAAAAATAGACTAGAATTTTTCCTATTAACCTTCCATACACCTTCTACTACCAAACACACACCAAAGTACAATTGCTACTAATAGTATTAAAACACCAAAGTACAATTGCTACTAATAGTATTAAAACACCAAAGTACAATTGCTACTAATAGTATTAAAAAATTAATCATTGTAACAATAATACTTTAAATCCTCTTAATAAGATAAATGATAATGTCTTTTATTATTTGCCGTAACACACGTAAAAGACAACATAATTACCATAAGCCCAAAACTTTTAAAAACAGTAATTACATTTTTATTAAGAAATTTACACATTTAAAAAGTTTGAAGTTCCATAAACATTGTGAGGGCTACTCAAAATCCATTTGACCTCTTTTGAAGAATAGTTGTATAGATAGAAATGTACAGGCTTTTCGTTAAGTAAGAACCTTCCAATGGACATGAATTCTTGTATTCATGAATCCATGGAAAGTTTGCTATACAGAAAGGTTTCAGATAAGATGAAGGCGTAATGTCTATTTCAGGAATAGCATTAGGAATAGGGAAATTCCTACGTTGTAGAGCATTGGTAAGGCGGGCGGGGGAATTTGAACAGGGCCTGGAAAGCAGCAAGAGCGCAGGAGGGATTATCAATGTGGACTCATTGGGAGCTTCCTCATTCTCCGTCTTCTCATTAAGACATTATTGCAAAAGTGTGGTTGAGCAGTTCTCCGACGATGAATACGAATGCGAGTTTGAAACCCACACGGTCAGCTTCATTTTCCTACTTAACTTCTTAAATAGTTTTGTATTTCCACTGTGGGGCGTTCTCACTTTCTAAACACACAGTGATGCAGCTAGTAAACCATGACTTAGTGTAAATATATAAACAAACAGAGAAACAAAATGAAACATAAAAGAAGGTTGACAAAACAAGAACACAATTTTATAGTGGTTCGGCAATTTTCCGACGTCCACACTTGAAACAGGGAATTCTTATATCAACCAATATCCAATCTACCATACAATGAATCTCTTCGAACAGAACAGAATGGTCATGTGACCGTTGGGCTTCACATCTCAACAATCTCCCCCGTGAAGTCCAACCGGCACAGCCATGCATTGTTGCATCCCTGGTTCCCATTTCAAAAACTAAGAGTAGTCAGACCTTGAGAAGATCTCAACTTCACCATACTCTGTTCCAGCACACTCCGAATGAAGCTTCTCCAAATCAAATCAGAGTCAAAAACATCTTCTCCTTGGTACCGCAACTGGTTGTTAACAAAATTTACATTATTCTTATCGTTGTTCTTATTTAGGACAACATTTTCATTGTCAATCGCTGCTGAGAAGGTATGGCTGTCCTTTGCCATCCAAATGTTGAGTAAAAGCTCGTCCATATTCATAGTGCTGAACGGTTTCCCCACATCCTGGAGTTGATTCTGCACCTCCTCCAGCATCAGTTTATAAAGCGATTTCTGCCTATTGGAAGATCTATTCACACCCTCCCAACGGATCAGAGTGGAACTCACAAGGTTCCCCTTGCCTCATCAATTTCAGACCTCCCTTCCTGAAACAATAGTCTTTGTGATTGTACACCAGAGACAGCAGTCTGCGTGGCACAAACTGGTGAATTATGGGCTGGCAGCGATGCATCAAAGTTAAATGACTCCTTAACTTGACCATCCACCGTGGGTGCTCTGTTAATTTCCTGTCTAAGTTCCTCAGCAGCGAGTTGCAACTCAGCAACCCCATTTGCTGGTGTGGATTCCATTGCCAATTCTCGTACAAGAAGACTTTTACCAGCTTCCTCCTTGACATCAGCTTCGTCTGGTATAGATTTCTCACCAGCTCCCTGATTAATTTCTATATCACACTCCGACTCAAAGGCATCCTCCTTTGTTGCACCGTCTTCTGTTTGTGGTGCCATAACAGCATCACCTCTTTTCAGTGCCTCAACAACATCGTCTTCTGCTGCCACACCATCATCACTCTTTGGTGTCACGAGCTGCAGGGAAAGAAATTTTTTATGGAAAGAAAATGTCAAGGCTACCGCAAATTCCAATTTGTTCGACACCCCTTCACCGTTCTCTCTTGCAAACCCAACATCTTCTTTAGCTTCTTCAGAACTGGGCGGTAGTGGGGCACGAACACGAACCCCCAATGCTCCGCCGCTGAGTCTGGGCAAGGAGGCCGGATCATCCGGCTTACTTACAACAACATTCTTGCCGCACCAATTGCCATTAAAGCTGAGGGGTACAGAACCATCTTCGGCCTCTTTGTGCGCATACAGACATCGGTTAGGGTCTGTGAACTCATTAGGATCAAAATAAGAAAGAATATGAGGCTGGGCGAACACATTAGGATTCACTTCTCCGCATTGTTTTGAAGATGTCGATTCTCTGTGAGTGTGGTATGTAGGACCTGTGGAAGTAGACTTAATACCAAACTGGCTGAACCTAGCCCCAAGCTCATCTTTCTTGTCGTCTGCAGACGAAACCAATTGATTATGTGACTCCTTGACTCTAGGATGAGCAACAACTTGGCCCTCCTGACCCTCTTCTTGGTCGATACACAAACCTCTCCTCTTGGCTGCAACAACCTCTTCATCTTATGCCTCTTCATCTTCTGCCACAATGAACTTCTTGTCTCGCACAGACTTTCTTTCCACAGGGGCAGGTTCTTCTTTGTAACCCAGCTGTAACATCCTATGAACTTTGGAAGCAAAATTATTTGGATCTTCAAGACTGAAGCCAAAAGTAAGTGAAGCCATTTCATAAAAGACCAATACCAGGTCCTTAACAGACTTGCCAGTCTTGTCTGCCTTTGCCCTCTTCCGCAATTCTTCCATGACGACTTTCCTATGTTGCACATCACCTGTGTGCTCAAGAATTGCATAAAGCTCAAATTTGAGAGCTTCTAAATCTTCTTCTGGTTCAGCTTCAAGCTTATTTTCCCTTCCATCCCACCAATGCACATGGCAAATTCTTTTGGTCTTTGTAGGCACAACATCACTCTCTACCGAGCTTAAGTTTCCAAGAAATTTGTCGATGATAGAATCGACTTCATCTTCTTCCATCTCTGCTCTAGCCTCACCTTGGTGGTGCAGGAGCACCCTGGAGATGCCAAGCAAATATGGTAGTCTCTTGTCATTTTGGTGTGCTAGTGTGTGTAAGACCCTCTAATAGGGCAATGTAAATATAAAAGGTCATGTTGACCAAGAGTAGTTTAGGTTGTTTTCATTTTGTGCTTCTTTTCTTGTGTAAATAGCTCTTTTTGGCTCCATTTAAATAAGGTGTACTTGATGATGTCATCAAATGTTAGGATGATGTCATAGAAGGTTTTAGGATCCATAGATACCCTAGGTGGTCTAACTAAGGTTAGATAAGGTGGATTGGTGGAGTAAACACTTAGAAAGTGTTTGTTGTCAAAAGATGAAAATGTTGCTATGCAACATTAGCAACTTTTAAAAGTTGCTGACAACTTTTGTTGTCT
>MU227386.1:1291944-1333015 GCA_018584345.1 Thuja plicata | reverse complement strand
GGTTGGAGAGGAAGAGCTGATTCTTCAAGGTGTTGAAGGGTGGATTGAGGAAGCCCTAGAGGTCCTAAGAGAGACCTATTAAGAGTTTCAAGCAAACTCGGAAGGTTACCAAGGAGGCTCCCTATCACTTGGCTCTGATACCAATTGTAAATATATAAACAAGCAGAGAAACGAAATGAAACATTAAACAAGGAAGACAAAACAAGATCACGATTTTATTGTGGTTCGGCGATTTGCCTACGTCCACACTTGAAGCAGGGAATTCTTATATTAACCAATATCCAATCTACCATACAATGATACAATCCAATCGTACAATACATGACTGCCCACAGTCATTTATAGAGAGCTCTTCGAATACGAAGAGACAGGAGAAACCGAACAGTCATGTGACTGTTGGGCTTCACATCCCAACACTTAGACCATCTCCAAGCTCTTTGAACTAAATAAGCACAAACTCCATATCTATCTGAATGTGTATGCCTAGGAATAAATTTTGCCGAGAAAAAACGAACTGCACAATGTTGAACCAAGTACAAAAGATTCAGATAAAGAATTACATTCGATTGTACTTTTGATGAATCTTCGACGCCTGTTCCGAATCTTCAGGATTGGAGCAAGCTGGCGGACAACGAGTCTTGCTTTACATGTGTGTTTTACAATTGCCTATAGATTCTCGAGGCTTTGTAACTAAGTCTAATTGTTCATGTGCAGAAATGGTTGCAGTCTTTGAAATCACTTTTTAGTGAGTTTTTTGAAAAATCAAGACTCCAAGGGACACCATTTTGTGCACGCCCTGTAGGCATCACATTTTCGATGCCACTTTTATGTGACATTTTGTCAAACAATTCGCTTGCCTTCAATACACTTATACAATTTGCATGCATATCTACAAGGGCAGTCACAGATACAGCAATTGACAAAAGGTGGTTTACTTCTCGTTAATTATTTGAAGAATCTTTGTACCCAGCAGTGGGACTATTCAGGCAAAGGTTGTTGAGTTTAGCTACACCTACATAGAAACCAAAAGAAAAGTGGTCCTAAATGCGATATCTGGAGCCTGGCCTGCTTCCATGATTTAACCAGGAATACCCTTTCTTGGAAGCACATTGAATATAAAAGTAATCATCACTTGTAAAGTTCCTAATTCTTGGTATCTTGTTGCCTGAATCAATTGTCAAATTTCGCTACAGTTTCAGAAGTTATCTGTTCACCATCTCCCAACATTGCTGCAAAAACATGAGCAACAATTGACTGCTTCTATTGAGTTTAGGATGCTAGAACTTCCCATCATACAATCTTAGCCCATATGGTCCATTATATTACCAAATAAATCCCAAACATGGGAAAAATGCAAAGATGAAACCAAGGCCTCGTGTATGTTACAGTCGAGTATCTAAAAAATAATTTATTGGAGAAGAGACCTACTGGGGCTAAATAGGAGTGACTCTCATTATCATCTTTTTGATCCTATTTCTTGTAAGATAAAGCAAGATGGTTTGTGGAGTATCCGCAGGATCAGCATGGACAGTAGCATGTGGAGCACCATCCACCTCAGATGAAGTGGTTTTATCATTGTTAAAATCATTAGAAAGACACAACCTGTACTGAAAGTGAGGCTAAGGAAAGCACTTGAACTGCTACAGACTTGCTCTGGGCGACCAATTCAATTATTGCTATTGGGGACCTTCCCTTCTCAACAGCTGAAATAGACTCTTTATCAAATCCTCTGGACCATCGCAAGAAGATGTCCCTACATCTGAAACAAGATATCATCTTCCCCCTGGCACTGAAAGTGGAGGTGGATCTTGGTTATTGAAAACATCATCAATCATTGCTTGAAATGTTTCCTTATGTTTATCTAGATTTTCTGATTATACAACTCCTTTACACAACTCCGCAATGCCAAACCGTTCTCCTTGCCTTGATAACTCAGAATGTGATAAATTTGAAGGTATGAGCTTGGTGGTACGATTGGAAAATAGCTGCTTTTTAGGTACAGCAACTTGTAACAATATAAAAGATATGAATTTGGATGTACGTGTCACCGTGACAGTCTAATATGCAAGGCTTTTCAAGTGTGTTGTCTTTGCAACAACTTGAAATAGTGATAGTTTGCAGTTACAGTGGCTGTAACAGTGATTTCACACTTAATTTGACAAGTGTGAAATTGCCGTAACAATGATAATTGGTAGGTTCAGTTGTAGTATCAAATTTGCAAGGATGCAGTTAATGATATCAAGTTTCCTCAATCCATTAAAGCTGTTCTGTCTCGTTTCTGAGAACAGTTGCTGTTATAGGAACCTTACAGACTTAAAATCACTGTAGGAGACTATTATGGTAAGCTTTTGGCAAGTACAAGTGCTGGAAAGTGTTGGTATCCTTGAAACTTGATGTCAAATAAACCTGAAACCCTGAAATTTGTCAATCTTTTGCCTGGAAGTGATGAAACTGTGCTTCAAATTGTTAAATTTGATGATGAATGAAGTGCCAAGTACTATGACCTTGGTGATATTGATTTGGATAGCTCCAAATACTGCTGGTTTGACTGTCAATAATCAATTTTATGCTTGAAAAATTGTAGCAAGGTGCAGTAGCCTGATGAATTTGAGTAGGAATGAACTTTGACCGCGACTGCATCTCTTTGGATGTGTTTGAATGGTGATGAAAAGTGCTGTCACAGTATGCAGGTATAGTCATTGGGTGCCATTTAGGATGTACTGGTAACCTCTGGAAATAGGTTAAACTTGATGTTTGAAACTCTAGTGTTTCATTTTGGTATGTTGAATGGTGCTGCAAATTGCTTGTTTTTTTGATCAATGATTGGATTTATGCTTGGAAGTAATGTCAAAGTGTTCCAGTTTGATGAGGTACAATGCTGAAATCTGGAAGAGAAACCTGCAAAAGTATTGATTATGTGCTTGATGATGTTTGAGTTGGGAAGGGAGTCAGTAGGATTTGCTTTCTTTCTTCCCCTTTAATACTGATCGATTCCATGCTGGAAGAGGTATGATGGGTCTTCTTACTACAAGGTCAACTTTTTGTTCTTCGTCTAAGATGGCAGCAACAAGTCTCCAATGTGTGGGACTCTTCTTCTGATCAAATGCAAAATGTCTTAAGCTTTCCAGAATATCATCTTGACCTTGTTCAATCCAATTTAAGTTAGGCTGCAAAATTGGAGGTTGAAGGTTTTGACAGTCATGTACACGAGATTTGGAACTTTGATGGAACTTCGACAACACATGCCCCATGGTAGGCGCCAAAAACTGTTGGTCTTTTAATTTTTCACTTTCATGACAACACAAATTAGAATGGTGGATGAGGAAATCCTCTCTTCAAATTTGTAAGGGATTCTTCTTGATTTAATCTACTTTAAAACCTAGAACAAAAACAAACCTGCTAATATGAACATAGTGCAATCTGTTCTTCGGGGCTTTGCATAAGGATAAATCATAAAATAAACAAACAAACTTGACCTATCTGTTTTTGATATTAGAGGTTAGAGCATGAGACTTTGGAGAACTCATATTTCACCATCGAATTTTCTCAATTTATGAGAGCTAAAACGTAAACAAAGGTGAACTGTAGGATGGTAGGAAATAAACTTAGAATAGGATTTACAATGGGTTTTAGATGACGTACAATACTTTTTAGGCCATTTAGGAAAACTTATAGATCATACTTTATATTGTGAAGCCCACCTTTTGTTTTTCTTTTTCTTTTCTATCTGTATAGTAATTTTTTCTTTTCTATAAATTTTCGGTGAAGTTGATTTGACTTGAATAGTTTTTGTATGTTCAAGATTAAATATTTCACTTAGTATCCTGAGACATATCATTAATAATTTTGCGTTCTTATGGTAATTTGGATAGCTCTGCTAGAATTTTCTATCTGTATAGTAAAATTTTCTTTTTCTATAAATTTTCGGTGAAGTTGATTTGACTTGAATAGTTTTTGTATGCTCAAGGTTAAATATTTTTATTAGTATCCTGAGACATATCATTAATAATTTTGCGTTCTTATGGCAATTTGGATACCTCTGCTAGAATTGTCATCTTTTGCTAACTGTGGATTGTGCCTTGCTCAAACAAACTATCCATTTTTTCACAAATTGTTTTTCATTGGTTGCTTATCATCACAAAATCCTTGTTTCTCTTCAATGTTCATTGATCTCTGTAGCTTCAACCAAATTGCAATTTGATGAAAATACTTGATAATGCTCCATTTGTCAATGAAGTAGGCCTCAGATAATTTGTTTCACCCTTCGAACATGACTACAACTCCAAAATTCCTTCATCATTTGGTTCCATCGAACCTTGATTCTTTGTCCTTTCTTCTCTGGAGTTCAAATCTGATGAATTTGAGGAAGCTGCTTCCTCATTGACTACTTGATTCTTCAAATCTATATATATTTCTGACATTTGCTCTGAATGAAGATTGTATTTTTTTCCTTGTTGTGATTGACTTTGGCTGCTACTAGCCAACCCCAAACCAACAGTCTATAGGAATGCTTGGGTTCCAATAATTACCTTTTGTCCCATTGAAACTATAAGCACCTTAATACCATGTTGATTTGCACCCACCAATTGAAAAGTTGGGGGCCAAATGGTCAGCTTGCCCAAAATTCTCTAAGTGTCTTTTGGAAGTAAGTTCACACCAAACCCACCATCAACAATTTTATTGGTGAGATTTCTTCCAAGGATCTCCCTATTTACCACCACTGGTTTCTTTGTTGCGTTAACTGTTAACAACACGGGAATTAATTACTTGGTTGCCTGACAACGTCGCTAGATTCTAATTGGGCCATAGGCCATCTCGTTTTCCCTTGATATAGTATTATTCATAACATTTTGCAGTTCAGGAATACTTTGCAATAAATCTACTACTTTACCTCGTACGGTAGCTTGAAGTACTTGCCATGCAATATTTTCTCTGATTGTAATTGATTTATTACCATACTTGAATTTGCATTTGAGTGGTTTTGTTCATTTTCCATAATCATTTCCCCTTTGGTTCTTGCTTCACAAAATCTTTCTTGTTTTGTACATGAATCCAAATATATAGTACACACACAAACATGACACACACACACAGTGCACACAAATTTATATGAATCTGCCTAAAATTGATACTGATAATGCTGTTTGAGAGCACATTATTACGGACACCTAGATAGCATGAGTAGTAGGTAATTCCCAGCTTGTTTACATCCAACCTGTCTTGTTTCGTTTCACCTCTTTCATTTTCTGTTTGGAAAGGCTTTGATTATTTCTATTTGAGATTGGAAATCAGGGGGTTGATAATCAATGTGGAACAGGAAGTAGAGTAAATATTTGAAGACTTGCAGTAAGGGTTAACTTCCTCCATGTTGAGTTGATTCTGGGTTGGCTGTAGAGACTATGCCTATTATTCACTATTTTGTCTCTGTATCTCTTATCCACTGTGTTTGTCATGTTTAGACATAGAGAATGCATAGGCCTGATTGCTGAATTCTGACATATTTCTTGCCTTCAAGAACAGGCTTGTTCTTCTGTTGCTAACATTGATGAATGGAAATGGAAACTTAGCTTGCTTCTTCATAACAAGCAAGAGAAGGAGATAGTTTCCAAGGATGAAAAGGATAGACGTGATTTCGAGCAAATTGCATCCCTTGCAAGAAGAATGGGGCTCTTTAGGTATCTGATTTTATTCCTTTCTCATTTTTATTTTGTCCTTTTGTACTATTTATTAATCCATTTATGTTGCCAAGAGAAGTTTTGAATTTTCAGTTTAAGCCTGATTTTGAAGCTTTAGCTGATTCTAGTGAGCGCTATGGAAAGGTGGTGGTGGCAAGCAAGGTCCCTTTGCCCACCTACAGGCCTGATCTAGATGACAGGCGCCCACAGCGAGAGGTCTCATATTAACTTATAATTCAAACCTTTGTACCAGGGAAATGCTTTTTACATTGCTTTTTCAGTTCAGCTTTTGTCATCAATTTATACTAAAATGATGAGAGAATATGTTGTGATGTTAAGGTTTCTATTCCTCTTGGGCTTCAAAGACGAGTGGAGAGTCTTCTTCAAGAATACCTTGATCGAACTCAAATGAATGAATCGGGCTTGTTGGGTGATTGTTCTCTTGATGGAGGTGATATTGCGAGTGGAAGCTTAAATGAAGATTCACTTTTGGAACAAACCGAAGCTCAAACACTTGATAGGACAGTCTTAGAAAAGATACTCCAGCGTCGAAGTTGGAGGGTTCGCAATCTTCAGCATTCCTGGCAGGTCTAATGTTCATTGTCTCAGAAATAAAGACAAAATAGTATAATTTTCCATTTTAATGTTGTTTCCACAATTATGCTTGTACTGTTTTATAACAAAAAGCATATACTAACTCATGCATTTTTATTGTCATATAATTTTATAAAGCAAGGTTTATCCTACTTTAATTGCTAGACTAAGTCAATTGCATTTTATTTCTTCACTTTCCTCACAAAATGGTTTCTGCCCCATTAGTTTTATGTAGGCCAAGTTTGTGCACGTTTTCCTGTACCTTTGTTAGTATTTTGTACAGTGAACAATTCAAATAAAGATCACTCTGTTCTCTAGTTTTGTAGCAAACTGAAGAAAGAGAGAATTTCCACTGTCTTCTTATCTGTGTGTTTTTTTAGTAAAGAAAAGTTTCATTTAACATTAAAACAGGATTCCAAAAATCAATTAAAAGTGACCCTAACACTGAGGTCCATAGTCTATGATAATTGTTTTTCAATACTAGGATTTGGTTCTTGACTGTCAAATTTTGGCCCCTACTTGTGATTAATGTGGAAATTCATTGTTTGGTAAATGATCTGAGAGGAGTTTCGCACCAAGAGTTTGCAAGACATGATTCTAGAGTAGTGTGACCTTGTTTATAATTGACCAGGTCAGGTGGATTTCGGAACTCATCTCTTGAGTCTTGATTGAATCTTTCTATGCCCATCTTCTTTATGATGCATGAATGATTGTTTGATGGTCAAGTGACACGTGATTACATTTTTGGTTCTCGATGAATGTCTCATTCGATGTTTGATCCTTATTTTACTGTAATGAAAAATTTCTATGGCAATTGTTTTAGAAGAGCTGTATTGGTGATGCTCTATCCTAGTGTATCCTATTAAGTTCTGCCTGAACTTTCTTTAGTAACACAAATTTACTGTCTGATTGAATTCCTAGGAAATATGTGATCGCCGATTACTGATTATGTGAATTCTGGGCTTTTTCTGTCACTGTTCTGGCATGTAAAAATTATGCACAAATAATTAGGTCAAAACCAACTGAAGTAAATGAGAATTTAAGGTTTACGATAAATAATTCTTAACCTCTGATACTATATTGAGGACTCGATGAGAACTAATTGTCAATTCATAGGCATTTGGATCACTACTGTCATGCAAACCAAGAGTTCAACATGCGGTAAATCCTTATGAAGGAGGTTCCCTTGGCATTGGTTAGAAACTAGATTACCCAAATATAGATCCATTGTTAAAATAGATTTATATGAGCATTACCATTTCTTTTGATGCAACATCTTTCAATAAGCTTTGCATCTCTTCTTTTAAGATGAGTCTTGCCTTCACATTTAAAAATTTGAGTGAACTGTTTTGGTCTGCATATGTTATATGTTTTAGAAATGCTACAATTTTATACAAGTGAAAAGGTGCATCAGATGTTATGAGTTGAGTTTGCCTGACAAAAATTCTCTTGCATTGATTGTGCAGGAATCACCAGAAGGACAAAAAATGCTGTCTTTCCGTAGATCTCTTCCTGCTTACAAGGAAAAAGACGCATTACTTTCAGCAATTGCAAGGAATCAGGTATATCAAGGAGTACAGAATTGCTGATTTGAATCATGGGCTATATGGTCATATCTCAGCTGTGTTATCAAAAACAGCAAACTTTACCCTTTTGTTTATGTACCATCTTTATATTCTACTGTCTGCATTATTTTCTAGGAAATCCTTACAATGGCTTGTAAAATTATAGCCTAACACATGTTCTGGTGTTGCTTTTCTGCTGCCTTTATCCCCTAAAATAGCTCTCCACTTTCAGACCTGTTCCTTTTCATCTTTTTAACGTTTTATAACAAATTTGAAGTTTATACTTGAATTATTTTCTTGGGAATTGATACTTGAATTTATTCCTTCCGTTTGACTGCCAAGCTATCCTTTCTCACTAGTCATCAAGTGTGAAAGCCTAATATAAAAGACTTGATTCCTTTGCTTATTAAAAAATTGGTGTCAATGGTTTGTCTTTTTGAGTATGAAACTTACTTTCCAGTTTGTTTTCTCGGGGTACATTGTCAGTATCATCTTTGGACATACTATTTTTGGTGAAGTAATTGTAACCATGGTTAAATTGGTCAATTTTGAGGTAAAGACTTATGCATGGATTGTTTACTATAGCAAAAATATTAAGATTGTAAACAAGGGAAATACTCTAAGCATAGTGAATGCTAGAGTTATTTTAATGAAAATTTACTTGATGGTGCCAAATAAGATGGAGATTATAAAATAAGTGATAATAATTAAGGTTTCAACATCAAAGTGATGGTTTTCCAGGACTTTCCAATGAGTTTAGTCATCTGTTAGGAATTTAGGAGTGAGGTTTTCACATTAATGAGCTAATAGGTCCTTGTTTGCCTGGTTTTGTGACGTGCAGCTTGTTAAAAGAAATCATATTAGTTCCCTTGCTTCCTCAAGAATCTTTTAGATTTTTGGTTGTAAGAATCTAAAACAGATGCATTCTACACTGAATAAAGATCAGTAACATGGGGAGTGGTCGGTAGGTGATAGAAGTAATATTTGAGATTATGTATATTTTTAATTGATGTTCTGGTAAACTCTATGAATAATTTTCAAATTCAACATGTGTTTTGGACTAGAATAAGGAAGATGAGGGGGCTTTGACAGTGTGGTTTAATAAATTATTATTTCACTATCTTGGTATGAAAGCAATCAAAGAAAGAAAAAAACAACAATGACCTTAAATCAGGTAGAGATGATGGAAATCTCAAGAAAGCACGACCAAGGTATTGTGATACAGACTGAGAATGATTTTTTCTAAAGACAAAATGACAACAATTATCTGTGTTTGGTTCGTATGAGTGAGGAGCCTTTTCCAAATGACATGTAACAAAAAAGTGAAACAACAGAAGACATGATAAAAAGAGACAATAATAAAAGGAAAAATTGTATACTACTGCTTAAGTTTCTTTTCTCACAAATTTACTGTCGTCTTATCTTGTTAGCGTGCAGGGTTAAAGAAAGTTTTTATAGGTGTGGTGAGCAGGTTTCAATGGTGCTGATTGTAATTCTGTAGGCTGAGAGCGTGTTTTTATGTCACTGATCTGATTTTATTATGGGAGACTGATTTTGGCATTTATCGTTATATTTCTAAGTTTTTCCTTTCCCATTCAATGCTATATTCATGTCATCCCTTGGAACTGACATCACATCCCTATCTGAATGTTTTTTTTGTTATTGATTAATCTTTGTAAGTATGCCATGAAATGTGGAACTATTATAAGTTGAGTAGCGGGGAATGCAGATGCATTTAGGCAATATTGGATATGAAAGGTGCTAGATTTGTTTGGGGCCAGGTAATAAAGTTGAACAATAACCATAAAACGAAAATGCAAGTTCAGGTTCCTGGTGAAAAGAACTACAAATAAATGAGTCAAAATGAAAGATTTGTGGACAGTGGTCATTAGTGTTTAGAGAGCTTCTGAATGTGGAAGAGACATGAAAGTAATCAAAATCAAGGAATTCTATTTGATGCGTGTTCGGAAATGGATAGAGAGAAGTAAAAAATTTGCATATGTCATGCCGGATATAATTTGGTTCACTCATTTCATTGGATTGATGTGGTGAGGACTGAGGACAATCACCACACCTAAAGGATAAAAAGCTTAGTTCAAGGAGATTCAGACAACTTGGTTACAAAAGAGATGGGGGCTAGTTGAAAGATGCTTGAAATCTTGCGGTCTTAATGAATAAGTTCAAATTTTTCAGTTTTTGTCTAATATGTTGTAATGTCCCCAAATTTTGGTCTTATTTCAGTATTATTCAGCTCAGTGTCCTATTTTATTTGTGGTGTGCCTTATGGAGATTATTCATGGCACTTTGATTCACACTTACTATTTTTAGTAAGTCACTTGGATGTTTTGCTCATACTTACTATTTATAGTAAGTCACCAGGGTGATTAGTTGGCATTATATCTATATTTGGAAAGTGGATGGATTATTCCCATGAGTTGATATTGGCAATTATCAAGGGTTTAATGATTTAAGTTAAATTATAAAAGTTAAAACAAGTTAAACTTTAATAATATTAATTATATTAAATGACTTTATGATATGATGACATAAAGGGGGTTAAAGTGTATTTAAGTTGTTTTCATAAAGTGACTTTATTTTGGCACCTAGGGAGTTATAAGGTTTTAAATGATTTAATAAAGTGTTTATGGAGATAGATGCCAATATTGGGAGATATAAGGTGAATATACAAGTAATTCATAAAGTGACTAAGTTAATTAAAATTATATAAGGTGTCACTTTATTAAAATTCCTAATTGCAAGTTAATATGATTATTAAAAGGTGTTGTCCTCAAATTTGAATTTTCAAAATTGAGACAATCCATACAAAATTGGATCTAAAATCATAAAGGCAATGGGTTACTCCATGCCTTGGCCTTAGTTTTTCTTCCTTCTAGTGTTAATTTTTGAGTTTTTTCGTCAAGTTTTTCTTCGTCTTTTTGGCAATTTCGGGTTTTATTTTCTTGATTGCAAGTACTTGGTTTGTAAAAATCTTGAGCTTGTGATTGATTTTTCTTGTTTGATTCGATTGTTTTTGATCTTCCTTTGTGTCTAACAACATCTAAGTTTCATAAAGAATGTGCAAAAGAACACATAAGTAAGGATCAAGTCATGCATTGACATGCTCATCTTTTGCCTTACCAAGATTTTCCACATATAATTGAATCACAGATTTGTGAGTACATACATTAAACCATCAACATAACCTAATAATGTCTACAACCAGCTCACAAAAGAAAGGTAATATCCAAACTGATATCATCGGAAGACTTAGCAATATAGAGAATAGGGATCAAGCATACAAATGCATGGAGAACATAGGATTCACATCATCAGATTTGTTAGTACCAAGAGAATTATAAGTCATCAAATGTGGGATATAGTGTATATCATCATCTCCATAATAATCATAGTCAAAAGGTAATTCACACAAAATGTAATTAGCAATACACCCAACTAGCTGCAAGCAATTTATATTGGGATAAAGAAATTCACAAGTTTAGGATAAAGAAGTTATCTCAGCAAGAAGAAAGTCAATACTTCATAGAGCAATAGACAACAAGAAGAGCCCATATTCATACCAACCAAGAATAACACCAATAAGAAGGAGCAGAAGAACACGAGACTGGTATAGGAACTTGCAAGGGTCAGATTGATGTCACTACCATGATGATTACCAACCACAGAATCATTCAACAGTGTCTGATGATCTGAACTGGTCAACCTTGGAGCTTGTAAAGCATGATCTTGCAGGAGAAGTAGGTTCTCTCCTCAAGATGAATCTGCAGATATCAGAACTCAAAAATTCCTTTAAGGTCTATAATTGATAATCACATTACAAAACCCAATTAGAGGAGTTTTGCACTTGAGCATAGAACTAAAACTTAGCAGCCCTTCACATCATGAGTAGGGGATCCTTAATAATCTTCTGATTCTAAAGCAACAAGGAGCCACAAGTAAAGCTAACACATAACTTCTTCATAAAGCAGGCTAAACAGTTCAATGATTGATTTCTCCATTACTAACAACCTTCACATCAATGGTCAGAAGAGCATTCCAAAGCTATGTTCTAATACAAGAAGATACTCATATGACTCTAACAACTTATAATTTCTGTGTGTCAATAAAACAAGGCAGTAATGATATCCAGTTCACTCTAGTCAGTAGTAACTTCAAGACATAATAAATCAAAACTTGATCAGTCACATTACCATATCAAGTTGAAATATAAGCCAATACATTCTTTGCATCCAGTAAATTGCTTATCAAGTGTCACTAGGCTCATGCCCTCATCATTTTATAAAAGCTTAGACATTAAGGAAGTTATATCTTGATCTAATATAATTCCAAGCCTTTGAAATTTACAGAACAAAAATACTATATCACTTAACTCTGAATGGAGTCCGTGAAATGAGATATGGATCTAAGCTTCAAATCCTAGAATGCTTAAAAGAACCAAATCAAAACACAAAGGCTCATAGAGTCAGAACATAATGCATACTCTCTATTTCGAAAACCAAAAATTGGTAAGATGTCCCAATATCCGGGGATAGCATTCTGACACTCCCAAGTGGTCATCCAGATCCGACAACACTCTAAAATCTGATCACTCAAGGTTAGTACGAACCTCGCTCTGATACCGTGTTATATTTAGTGATTAGATGTAATATTCAAATCAAATCAGTAAACTGAAAAACAAAACAGAGAGAGAATCACAAGAACACAACATGATTACCCTGGGAAAACCTCCTAATAGGAGGGAAAAACCCAACACCAAATTAGATCATCAATTATTGCCCCTTTGAATCAAATTACATAACCCACAGCTATTGATTTGCTGAAGATCTCTGATCAATGAAGCAAATCAGTGATATCGCCAAGCAAGGATGTATTGCCAATGCATAAATAGATGTAGACTTCAAAAGAATGAAAGATGTATGCTCAGATCTGATCTTATGTTGCTGCCCTAGATCTTGAATTCGCTGTCATAGTCAAGAGACATGAATTCGCCGCGATGAATAGTTTGTAACTGCTGTCTAATAGGTATGAATCCAGATTGTTTTATATGTATCAGATCTCTAACTTTAGATCACAGTCTTGGATCTAAGTAGCTGTCAAGGAGTATAATTTGCAGCCTTGGATCTGAGTATAACTCGCTGTCAAAGTGTATATTCACTCCCTTGGATCTGTGTATAACTTGCAGGTATATCACATTCGCTGCTACCTTTGAGGAAATATAAAAATTGCATCTGTTGGCTGGTGTATATTAGACCAGATCACTGCCTTATAGAATATTCCCTGCCTTGAATATAGATCGCAGGTATTTTCACATATGTATCATTTACAATACAATGCCTTATATATATATATATATATATGAGAGCTTTACAAATCCAATTTACCAAGTCGGCCCTTTTTGGCGCCAATAGATTTTACAATTTAATTTTAACTTTGGGCCCAGCCCAAACTATTTCATACATGGCGATATAAACATGTATTTATTTATTATTTCAATTCAATTTAATTGATTGATAAAAGGGCTCGATGATCTAGTTATTTGATTTTAATCTTTAATTAAAATCAAATGCATAGCTAGAATCTGAACTAGCTATTAATCAACATTTGAGTCATTAAAACAAGTTGCGTGTTAAAAAATGTGCTTTATCTAAAGGAAAAATATAACTAATGTTGCTTGTAATCGGGTTTTTATTTCCCGATTACAAGTATTATATTGAGTTAGTAAAAGTTATGTTACTTGTAATGTAACTCCAAAAATCTGACTCATTATTTGGTCGTGATTTTTGAGTTGTATTGCAAGTTAATAATACTTGCAATCGGGTTTTTATTTACCGATTGCAAGAGTTATTTTCTTTGGAGTAAAGTTTATTTGTAAAATGTTTTATAAAGTTTAATACTTGTAAAATGTTTTATAAATCCCGACTAAAGGGATATGTCGGCTTTTTTTCCAACACAATACAAGTCTTTGTAACTTGTAAAAACCTTTTCAAAACCCGATTTATTAAGGCGAGATGTTTTAAACCATTTTTTAAGTAAATGTTACTTGTAATTGAGATTTTATATCCCGATTACAAGTCATCGTATTATAATACTTGTGAAAACCTTTAAAAAAATGACTTTGAGTATAGGTGGCATTTTGATATGAAACGCAAGTGAAATAAACTAAGTCACTTGTGTTCGGGATTTGAAAGCCCGAATGCAAGTTAAGGCGGATTTTAAAAGGACGTTGTCACTTGTAAAACGCAAAATGAAACCCGACTTAGGCTATGAAATGCTGAAATATATTGATGTCGAGCTTTTATATCTTGTTTACATAATCTAAACCTCTGAATTTTGACTTGCAAAGTGCAATATGAAACCCGAAATAACCTTTCATTGTGCCCTATCAAACCTGAAATGTCAATTCAACTGAAAAATGTGTTTTAAGAAGAGATTTCGAGTCATAATAGGAGTGGAACCCTTTCAAACGGCTTGGTAAACTTGTGTTTTTAGATTACGTGACTCGTTTTGGCTTTCCATGCTCCCATTTCGTGTCTGGAGGAATTTCTGAGTGTTTTCTTGAATATACGTGCCCTAGCTCACGTTTTTTGTGATTTTTCTTGGTCGTTTTTGCTAGACAAGCCATGTCTTTAGCATCTTAGGGCACGTGTAGTGTCATTTCAGCATTTGGAGGCATCTAAATAACATTTTGGTTTCATTTTTGACTGAGTCTTTCTTGGATTGGATTTTCATTATCTTTTATTAAGCATTTCGGGTTTTTCATATCATTTTACACAAGTTTACATTGCCAACTCTCTTGTCAATGCATCATTTGCAATCAAATTTCTCTCAACTTGTGAACCTGATGTTAGTTCATTGAACTCTGATATGAACATGAAAGTTCAAGGTATTTGAATGTAGCAAGGAGCAGTAGAAGCATGTAGAGGCATGGGGATATCAGAATGATAATGGATAGTGATGTGTCGAAAGTCAATAAACAGTGACCAAAAGACAATGAGCTGTGACCAATAGAGATGTAAGAGAACTTTCAAACAATCATCAAAAGATTGTTAATAAGGTTTCTTACAAGCATGTGAAGTGGTTTCAATAAATAATGACAGTTTGGAAGGTTAGTAGTAAAGCAGATCTGATTCTTTTTTGACCAACACAATGACAATCCATTTTCCAAAATATATTCAACAGCAAGTACAGAATCATAATGGCAAGTGGAGCATGGTTGCATGATAAAAAGTAGTCTCATCAGGTTACAAAGTTGATTGAGCAGCCATGTCATGAAAATAATCTCTGTTACCAAAGACATTACATTCATAATGAAAGTAATGATTTTAGTAGTCATAGCATTTTATAAACATATATTGTTGTGATGGTGTGAAGGTATAAGTGGCAAAGCCTGTACAAGTATACGGTAAGCTCAAACAAAATGGAGGAACCTGTGAGATTGTTTTTCTCTCTAGCCACAGAGTATCAAGAATAATGGTCAAGAATCAGTGACAGATTTTTCATCATCATAGAGGGGTTTTCATTGCACCTTTCATAAATTGCAGATCAAGGATTTGATATAGAAGTTAGAATAGAAATTGCAGGTCGGAGATTAACAACCAATCACGATAGAGCAGCTGTCAAAAGCAAGCGTGTATTCGGATCAGAAATGGTGAGCAACTACAAGGAATTCACGAAGATTCATTTCATTTGAAGTCAAAAGGGCACAAGAGGTCATCATGGCAAGGTTCTTTTAAGTTTTGAACATTATCATGGCAAAGGACAAATGTCTCTTGACAGTAGTAAAAAAAGGGTTTCTCATAAGTAGATAGCAAGTAAGTGTGCTTCGGTTGCATTTCCGAACTTCCAATGTGATCTTCCATTTTTGGGTTTCAAGAGAGATTTTGAAAATCTCAAATGATTACACAAGGCTCTTCCCATCACTTATTCTCATGTGATTAGCGCAAGCTAATGATCTCCCCAAGTTTGGTTCTTCCCATTTACCAATGATCTTCCCACTTGCAAGTACTTCCCCTGCATTTGTAAAATGCAATAAGTCCTTCTCATTTGTGAAGGAAATTCCCATGTTCTTCCCAAATGTGGTTTCTGTACTTTGCAACTTACTTCTCTTGAGGAACTTTTCATGGTTTCTTCTGTTTGCACATATGATCTACCCAATCAATAGATGAAGGCATTGGTCTTATTTTGCAAGTAGATTTCAAGGTTGGAGCTTGGCACAAGAAAGAACCCCATGCTAGAACCATACAAGGAGGTGAAAAAATGGAGTGATGGAGAGCATAGAATGCTTTCAAGATAGGTACGAGAAGAGGCTTTGCTATGATACAAAACAATTCGGGATGCAGACCTTGTTCCAGGACAAAATACTTTCACCGTGCCCAGAATCTTCAAAGTGTTAGCATCCTGTAGCAGTATAAAAAAGTGACAAAAGGATGATGTAAATAGGTGTCGTGTCTTGTCAGACACTTAGAATAATTTTCATTATGTATTTGTAATTTCATTTCGACGGATTACATGTATGTAAAAACAAGATGTAATTGTATGTGATAGTATCACCTACAAAGTTATAACATGTAATCACATTGCAGGACATCAAGACTTGCAATTTTGAATAAGTCAGCTGTAGGTAGTTAGTTGTTGAATAAGTCTCGATTAGTTGGGTTTCTCCCACTTTTCGCTCTCAGCCCCTCACCTATAAATAAAGGAGGGTGCTCATTGTAATTATCATCTTTTGGCAAGGCAAGAAAGCTCTGCCAGTTTGTATATGCAATCTAAGACTTTTAGCTTGGATGTAAATTAGATTGCTTTCAATAAAAGAGGCAACTTGCTTTCAAATTTTGTGTTGATTCAAGGTGTTATGTGATGACATTTTCTACATATTGATTGTGAGTTTTGTGCTTTCGTTCAAGAGGGATTTGAACTCAATCTCGTAGACTTTGAGTTGCATATTGCGTTCGGAGTTATCGTTTGTTTCCAAATTTGGTCTTGCAGACTTTGAGCTGCATATTAAATTTGAAGCTATTGTAGAACACATAGACACAAAGGTAACTTATAGACTTTGTGCTGCTTATAGACTTCGGAGTTATATATTTTTTAGTTTGTCCATCTTAGGTGAAATATACACTGGAGACTTTGAGCTGCACATATGTTTCATTCTTGTTCCTGAATTCTCATAGGGAGTCGTGGAAAAACTTGGAGCTTTCACGAGCTTCTTGTTTTAATTTTGCTAAAATTGTACTCAAGAAATTGTTGTGAAGATAGAAATGTGTATTTTGAAATAAGAGGATATGACGCAAGAAGAACACCTAGTCTGAAAGAAGAGAGTATGATAAATGTAGCGCCCTGCTAATTAGTTTAGTGTACATAATCTTAGGTGTTAAGTTTAGTATAGGTTGTTTTCAGTAACAGTAGATAGGGGGAGCCTTCCCTTAATTAGGAGAGACTGTCTCACTTGCTATGGTTGGAACCATTGTTTTGCAATTGATCCTTAAAACTGGTGGTTGCAAAATATTCACCCAACATGAGGGTTTGGAGTTCCAATTCTGGGCTGTACGACTCACAAATCTGATTGTTTTTTGTTGACGTTCCCAGTGTGCTCGTTTAACCACGGGAAATCATCTCTCCCGAGCACGTCAATATGGCAATCTGCAATTTTATTTAAATGTTCTATCTTCTATATTAAATGAGATCACACATCTTATATATATATATATGAGGGAAGTGACTATTCACCAAGGGTTACCACACTTATTAATATATATTAAATAATTATATTAATATAATATAATAATAATATATTATTATATTATCAGTAATTATATTTATCAATATAAATATATTATCACAATTATTATATTATTAATATAATATTATAATTATTATATTATCATATAATATTATAATTGTACAATATAATTATAATATAATTATATTATCACATAATAATATAATTATATTATCTCACAATTAATAATATATAATCACAATCTTTGTCATATAATATAATAATTGTACAATATAATTATTTTCACATAATAATATAATTATATTATCTCACAATTAATAATATATAATCACAATCTTTGTGATATCTATGTCGGCCTGTGGATTCTGACCACAACTACGATAAAATCAACACTCCCTCTTAGCTAGGGAGGAATCCTTCTCGATAATAGATAATCGACCATTGTCTCAAGTGATGCAATGCATCACTCGAGACGATCAAATGCCTTCAGGTTCGTCCTCCCGACGCTATCAACACTCCCTCTTAGCTAGGGAGGAATTCTTATTTACAAATTACATTTCCTTATTGTAATGATTGACCACAATGGCTACATCCATATGTGGAAAGATATCACCTCACGTGATATCCACCATTATGGCTTTCCATAAATATCACCTCACGTGATATCCACCATTATGGCTTATACATAGATATCTCCTCATGTAATATCCACCATTATGGCTTTCCATAAATATCACCTCACGTGATATCCACCATTATGGCTATCCATAAATATTACTTCACGAGATATCGACCATCATTGTGAGATCGTCACCTCACAAAGATGGTAAGATGTGCAAGTGTTCATCATTGTGAGATCGTCACCTCACAATGATATTCACCATGGCTCATCCAGAGGGTAAACACACAAGAACAAGAAAATCACCACGGACTCTCTCACGTGGTGTTGTCATGGCGTCACACACATGACATCCACCATGAACCATATTAGAGGGTGGTGATAAGGGCTTACACCTCAAGTTTCTATTCAAAGAGAAAAAAATGCTTTAGAGTACATCTCAAGGAATCACTGATGCTGAGACTCCCTCTCAACAAGGGCTTCATTCTCCACAACTCCAAGCATGTCTCAAAAAATGCACAAACTTCACTTTGGCAAGAGGCTTTGTGAAAATATCGACCCTCTGTTCTTGAGTGCTAATGTACCTCAACTGAATAGCATTTTGTTGCACCATATCTCTAATAAAGCGATATTTGATCTCAACATGCTTTGTTCTGTTATGAAATACAAGGTTGGAGTTTGCATCACTCAAGCTCACTAAGTATCCATCTATCCAGGAATATCCCGACCTTGATGCTAGTATAAAGGCCTTCCAACCTACACACATGGAATTCCATCCCATGAATTATAGTCCTCTAACTATTACAATTTCCCGATCACTAGAGAAACCATCTCGACATGGTCTACTCCCTCTGAACCAATATGAACCCATCCTCGGATGTCTACTGAAGCTACTCCCTCTGATACGGAAGCATATCTTGCTCCAAGAATGCAATCAGGTTTGAATTGTCTCAATGGATCCAATGATGGGCGAATCAGCGTGCTCCGCTGCTACTGCAGAGAGTAATAGGTTTCCTCATCACAGACACATGATTATTACAATAAGTTACAGTTTACTCCAATGACCCACAAGGAACTTTTGAACCCACACTACTTCATGAGCTTGCTGATCCTCTGCAAAGGACTAAATCTGAAGCTTTGAAGTCATGCCATGATTTCTTGGAGTTAACTCCCTATGAATGCAATCTCATCATTCTTATGCTTCTCGATCCGTCCTAGAAGAATTTTAGAGAGATTAGTAATAGACTCAACCTATGTCTCAAGTAATGTTAGAAGCATACATGATTCACTTATTCTCTATGCTATAGCATGAATTAACTACATAAAATTCATGATCAATATTCAAAGGTATAATTATAAAATACTTATCTCTTGTAGTCAAAGGATAACACCCTCCAGGTGATACTTGAACCCTTGAGCAACAAAACCTTCAATAAAGACACCTTACACTCAACAATAGAATAATTAAATCGCTCTTCCAGTGATTATGATTAGGAATCACAAGTAAGAAGATATATTGTCGCTGCCAAGCATTGTTAATAGCAATATGCATTGAACTAAAGTGAACCGGCTGGTGAAGTAACTTAAAGTCTTAATGTACTTTTCCAATAACGTTGTCATAGTTGAAAGTGAAGTTGGCAACCAATGTTAATGCTTGATTAAGGCAAAACCCAAATCGATTGATACCAAATTAAATTTTATTGCCTTTTTAGGGCAGCCACTAGTGGCATCGAGCAATTGCATAACTCAAGAAGGATGAGATAGACTTGAGTGAATACGTGCACCAAGCAATAAATCGATCACTCCTTGTATTGAATGATAGTCATTGTATTAGTATTTGTCACACCACCTTCTACTTGTTATATATATTGATGCCACCTTGGCAACGTGAGTGGACGCTACTGTATATTAAATTATTGTTTCTCCTTATTGATACATCTCCCAATGATAATGCAATACTTTATTAAATATTTTCACCTTTGTTCAGGGGTTTCATCTGCTCAAAATGATGAAAGAACTTACAAAATACATCTTTCTCTATTATTGCGCCACCTTTTAATAAATATGGACTAGTCTTTATTTAATAGTTGCGGCTCCACCTTTGGATGATGCCAACGTGGATGGATTCATCTCATCAATGCCAAGGATGAAATATATCTCAAAAGATTTCTCAATGAATTTGTGCAACCACCATTGGATGATGTCGGCTAATATTTCACATCAAGTTAGCTGATGGAAGTCGCTACCCTCTTATATTTGCAGCAACCAAACAAATATCGCACCAATGATTCCATGATAGTTTCTCTAATGTCAACACATTTCATTTATCCTGATGGGAGTCTCTGACAGCAGCCAAAAATCCCCAACAACCTCAGTTGAGCCCAATAAAAAACAACTCCCTCTGTCATAGAAGTGTGCTCAGAATGAAGTTGTTGATTCCCCAAAAGGGTTGCTGATATAAATATCTCTCCATGGTATTTGATATGAATGAATCTGGAATGACCCTTGAGGTCAATTTGATCTTCTCTTCTGAACTCGGTGGTCCATAATGAAGTAACCAAGTATCCATTTGGAAGTAATTTCCTGTATATATTGCACACAATGTTTTGCGCTGCGATCATATTTCAACAAATTTGGTGCCCCACCTCTCAGTGGATTTTGGCGGCTCCTGGAACTGTAGATTTCTTAGAATTCCCTACGGTGTTGGTTCGACAGTTTTATTAGACACCATTGCTTTCTCGGGCCGCCACAATCACATTATGATCCATGCATGACACAGTTCAGATCACCCCACCTTCACAATGTCTTTCCTGGCTGTAAGATCTAATGTGTATGAGAGATCTTCTATCATCAAGCTCTTTTTCTTAATGTGTATGAGAGATCTTCTGTCATCGGATTCCTTCACGCAGGCTTGCCCACCTGGCGAAATTAGTACAAGGATCCATGGTTAAAGGATCACCCCGTGCTCAGCATAGCACGTGACAACACCGTGTGGCACTCCCAAGCCGCAGACAAAATGTGGCGTATTCCAATCCTTACGCGACTACTTCATTTTATCCGGTGACTTGATCACGATCTCCAGTGACAACATCAACAGTTTTTATTTTCTGTCCCGTAGAAGGTTCTTTGCTAGTAAGAGAACTTCCAAGCGACCCATATAATATCGCACTATATTTTTTACCTGGAGGTGCGTAGTATTTCCTAGGGTGTCGTGCGGCGACTAATTGTTTTCACTGTAATCTACGAGCTTTATATATAAACAAATATTTGTTTGCCTCGCCCATATCTGTAGATTGTGGGTGCCACCCACCACGCGGAGCCACCCAAACTCCTCATCCACAACATTCAGAAACGAAGGTCCCTGCTATAGTATTCAAAGAACACAGAACCCACACGACAACATCAAGTTCCGTAGAACATAGGGCCACGTAAACAAATCATCCACAGCTAGTCGGTCAACCATGTTGCTTTTCCATAACATTATTTTTTTTTTGAGAGAAAATAGGTACATATATTTTATTTCTAAAATCTCACAGGCTTGGTAGGGAACCCACTCTGATACCATGTTGATGTTCCCAGTGTGCTCGTTTAACCACAGGAAATCATCTCCCTTGAGCACTTCAATATATCAATCTGCAGTTTTATTTAAATGTTCTATCTTCTATATTAAATGAGATCACACATCTCATTATATATATATATATATATATATATATATGAGAGAGGTGACTATTCACCAAGGGTTACTACACTTATTAATATATATTAATATAATTATATATTAAATAACTATATTAATGTAATATAATAATAATATATTATTATATTATCAATAATTATATTTATCAATATAAATATATTATCACAATTATTTTATTTATTAATATAATATTATAATTATTATATTATCATATAATATAATAATTGTACAATATAATTATATTATCACATAATAATATAATTATATTATCTCACAATTAATAATATATAGTCACAATCTTTGTGATATCTATGCCGGCCTGTGGATTCTGACCACAACTACAATAAAATCAACATTTTCTTGCTGGAAGCTCCTGGTATAACTTCTGTAATTTGAAAAACTTTGGAACTGTCCAAAATATTGAGTTTTGTGCACTAACTTCACTTCTTCCTTCTTCAACGTCCACGATGGGAAGTATTAGATGGAGTCTGGAGTGGTACAACTGGGCCTGGATGCCTGAAAATTAATAAGTCTTCCCTCTAAAGTACTGATCTACAACTCTTGATGAACAATCTTCCCTTTTTCCAACCAGATGCGAGAAAATTCACCCAATCACTAATGCTATCATGAAACCAAGACCGATCTGTTGCAATTCCTGTCGCCTGGAGAGTTGGGGCTACGTCCAACTCTGAATTTCCCCCAAAAGTTTTTGTTCCTGGAAGATCCATTGTTGTAGAAACCCTTCAGAGAGCTTCTCCACCAAATTGTACTTGTAAAATAAACCTGGATGCTTGAAAATGGCTTCCAATTCTTTCTTTATTTGGTTTGCCCTTTCCCTCCGAGAAAGTTCGAGCTTTCTAGGGCAAATACTTATTAAATTTCATAAACTTTATTAAAATTGCCAAATTCTCTCTAAAAATCAGCCAGGAGGGTAATTTCCTTCATTAGACTTAAAAATCACAATTTAAGTTATAACTTGCCACTTCATCTCCTAGGGAAATGTGCCGATGACCCCCTTTTTATTTTAACTTATTATCAAAGTTGCATGGAAACGGATACGGAAACAAATACGGATACGGTATCAGGTATGGATAGGACCTTTTTTTAAAACCCCCAATATGGATAGGACTTTAATAAAAAACACATACACATATATTTAACACAATTTCTAAGTTATTAGAGGAGATTTTCATTACTTCAAAAGCAATATAGACACATAAATGCTACATTAATAATTATAAGTTAATTTAACACTTTACAATATGCAAAAATAGTAGAGTTTCATTAGAAAATAACCCAAGAAAATGGGTCGCTGAAATAGAAAAACATTTCATTTGTCTTTCTCATTTGATGTAGGTTTTGTTTATACCAAAACATTTAAAAAAAATTGCATTAATGAAGTTTTTTAAATTAAATTTGGAAAGATTTATGTCAAATCTTAGGAAAAAACAAATCACATAGTATTTGGAACGGTTGGAAAATCAAGTTTTTTTACGCACACATGGGTACAATATTTGACGTGTATCCGGGCCGTATCAGATACGTTTCCAAATTGGATACGAGGAAATGCGCGCCCAAGGAGGGGTAGAGGAGTTTCCGACAACTGTGCTTATTATTATAATATATAAGTGACTATAATAAATCACTTTATTATTAATTTATTTAAATCTTAGGAAATAATCTAATTTTTTCCAAATTATTCATAATGTGCTTATCTGGACTCCGAACTGAATTCTGTCTGATGAAGCCAGTCCATGGATGATGTCTATCCATGGCGAGCTAACTAACAGTCTCTCCCTAAAATTTAGGAACTACATTTGAAGGCTCCAGGCTAATCCCAAAGGTCTCCTGATGTGTCTTGGCCAACTCCCAGTCACTCTCTTAAATTTAGGGATTCCTTTTAAAATCTAGGAGACTGTCGCCAATTGGCAAAACTGGCTCACAAAGCCCCTACGTGGCTCCAAAATCTCCTGTAAGAGTCCCCTATGCACTCTGCTGGCCTACGGGAACCATATAATAGGCCAACCTCCACTAGTAACCAAACAACCTAATGAGGGGACGTTACAAGTTTGTAGTGAGGTCAAGGTAACTTTGAGAAAGGAAGAGGAGCCATTATTCATTCAAACACACAAGCCACTTTCCTTTGTTGTATGTAGCAGCAAATAGACTTTATTTCTTGATTAGTGTAGATTTGAGAAGCATCTTTAGTGTTGTTATAAAGATTGTTTGGAGGCAATAGTAGTTGATTTCCTAGTACTTTATATTCAAGGATAGTGAAATTGGATTTCAAATTTAGATTGAAGGTGCAAAGAAAGAATGGCTTTTAGAATATTTAGAGTAGTAATTTTGAGTATGTATGAAGTATTTTTCAGTATGTATGAAGTGTTTGGTGTCGAGAACGAACAAAAAGATGTTCAGATTCAAGTAGGGTGTTCATTGAAGTTTTGAAGTATCAGGGCTTCATCAAAAGGTTTGTTAGATTTCACGGGAACGAAGAATTTGTCTTGATTAGAATTACGAGCTTCAAATCATCTAGAGCTTCCTTTGAGAAAAAGCCTATTTTTACTTTAGCCTGCACTATAAATAACTCATCACCATTTTTGAAGAGAGGAACATCTTCTGGGTGTGCTATTTTTTAATTGGAGCTTATGCTAGTTCTAGCTTCCTACTATATTTAATGTCCTCTATTATTAGCCTATAGCAAACAATTGCTAGATCGTTTATGTTGTCATGAGAGAGACATGAACTTTAAAGGGATAAAGTGCAATAATTTCAATTGTTAATTTAATTGACAACTGTGTCTCTTAGATCTCTTATTAGTTAATAAGTTATTTGTAATACAAGTAATGCAAGCACACAGATAAATTGAAGTGTAGTTAATTAATTTTCATGTAGTGCTTTGTAAATAGAATAAATAAGTGCTATTTTGCACTTATATTTCTACTAGTAATTGTCAAGCTTGCCTATTGCTAAAATTAGTGTTCACCAAGTGTTACTGTTAATGTAGAATTTGTTATTCATTCAATGAAATTTATTATGCGTATCTTACTTTAAATATCTATTGAGATGTCTTGCTATGTGCGTTGAGAAAGATTGAATCAGTTTGGTGAGTTTGCAGGATTTGTATTGTACGTTTGCTTAAAGTAGAAGATTGTGATTTAATTTAGAGAAGTATTTGAGTCTTTCTGTTTTAAGTCTACCCAATTTGTATGTACACTTGCATTTTTTAGTGTTACGCTTTTGGCTAAACAACACAAGCATGTAGTTCTAGGATATCTTTTAGTCAATAAATCCAAAAATCTTTTACCTAGTGCTAATGTGCCGAATCACCTTGTACATTAGATTAAGAAAACAAAAAGATAGGATTTTATTCAGGTAGCTTATATTTCCTACTCAAAATCATCCTATAATGCACTGTAAAGACCCTGAACAAGTACATATTGTTTGTAGTATGTTATCTTGTATTTTATAGGGATCTTCCTCTACTATTTCAAACAATTGGTCTACTACAAGTGTTCCATTTTGTGTTGCATGAAAAGGTGCAAATTAAAATGCTAATATATAGTTTGCTAATTTATAGGTCTCAAAGGCCAACATAGGGTCGGTAAGAAGGTGAGGGAATATTGAATTTGTGCTCTTTGCTATAGAAAATTCCAAAGAAATTTTGGAAATTAATGATGAAATGAAAGAAAGGTTGAAGGCTGAAAACGAAAAATTTAGAGTGCATATTCCTTTTCTTGTAAATCTAGTACCAAAGTAATAGACAAGTTTGCCACCAAGATTGGATGAAAGACCACAAGAAATAGTTAAGACTTGTGTCACATGGAAAAATAATGTAGCAGTTGATTGGAAATCTTGGCGAGGATAGTTTGAAGGCAATCAGTTATTTATTCATTTTGGTAAGGGAGATTTGATATACTATTAAAAAATCCTTAGAGTTGGAGTGCTCCATGACTATTAGTATTTCATCATGCAGTGGCATTTGACTAGCTACAAGCTAATGGAGTTTTGGGAGTAGAGGATTTAGTTAGATTGTATGTGAGATCCAATTCTAAAAATTATCATAGTCCCAAATGGATAGCTGATTGTCGATTGCTCTTTGAGATGCAGAATCCTACTCTACATATTGTCAAGGAATCATAGAGAAGTTGCAAATTGCAGAGTAGAATATTTTATCTTTCTACACTCCTATTTCATTCTCATTCATAAAAGATAGCATGAATGTTGTGAAAAATAATTTTGATTTGTTGATTATGACATAGTTGGGAGGTTTTGTTAGGTCCCAAAATCACTTCACTAAAATCCTAGAACATAGTTTTTGCTTCGAGGCGAGGGGTGTCATTCATTAGGGTAAAACAAGGATTCGTCAACAAATTGCAGGGGATTCAAGATTAATCAATGAGAGTGGATAAGTTGTATTGCACTTTGGGTTCCGCAAGACCTAGAAGGGTGTTCCTAGAGGTATCTTGAATAGGATTGGATGCAAAAAGATTTTGCAAGTTGTAAAGTTTGCAGTTATATCAGGTTAGATTAACCGCAAAGATTGTCATTGGGCTAAAGACAAATAAATTGCATGAATGACCTCTTATTGAGCTAGTGTGGTCATCATTGCAGAAAATGCAGGATGTTGGTGCAAAAACATGATTCACAAATGATTTATATAATAGAGATCACAAATGATATTTTCTCGTTTAAATATTGTATCACAAACAATGCAAAACTAAAATTAACTCCTTTACTAGTGAATGATTTGTTCTTTTAAGGGTGTATGATTGAATTAGTGGTTCTCAGGACGAGTGCCTTTCTACTGGCAATTGAGTCAGTTTATTAAAAGAAAAGAAAACGAAAACTACAAAGAATAATGATTTGTACATTTACATGCATTAAATAGGTAGTATCAAGTACAGAGCATGCTTAACAATCCATCACAAAACTACATGAATCCATGTGTAATATAGAAAAGACCATTGCAAAGATTTCAATGCATTAGAATATCGTCACATTCATTAAATCCAATATTACACTCATGCCATCAAATGTTGCAAAGAGAAAATTTTAGCTACGATTGGAAGATTCCTCTAGATTAATACAAACTATCATGGAGACATTCTACTAGAAATAACATTTACGAACATAGTTTCTTTTTGGTTTCATAGGTGTGCTACTTCCAAGATAAATTCAACTAATATAATTTTAGATCCCTCTTACGCTTTGGTGATTGAGAACAACAAATGACCAACTCTTTGAACAAGGAATGAGCTTGTATAATTAATTTCTTATGAGGGTCGTAGCTCGGGGCGGGGAGTGTTAAGGCGTCGGAAACTCCCAAAGATCCATGACCAATGTGAAAGGGCAAGCAGATCAACAATGAATTTAATAACCTTTTGATTAGTATTCTCTAGTGAATATCCAAATCTCTAAAGAATGATGTTCTTGAATCTTGCTTGTAATCTTGGCCTATGGTGGCTGACTATACATGCAAGGCATGGAGGGAGATGCCAATTTGATCAGCAAATTGCGCCCTTCATTAATGGCAAATTGTTTATGACACATTAGGGCTCGATTTGATCACAAAGAGTGGGAGGACATCCTTTTGTGACCACACAAATTCATTTTGATTGTTGAAATGTCTCGTCATGGCAAGGAAGTAGGTGAAATAGTGCATGCATTAGTGATCGTGAGCTGAAATTGGCTTTTGGCATGAAAATTGAAGTTTTGGTGCATGACAGAAATTTGGGTTTGGTAGGGACTTGAGAACACATGTTTAAGAGGCCAAGAGAGAAAGTAGGTTGGGAGGTAGGAGGTAGAAGGGAGGGGGAAAGTGGAAGCGAGAACAAGGAAGGCTGGGTGTTAGATCATGGACCTTAGGACCTAAGGAAGTAGGGAGATTCATGCTTGGGGGTCAAGTTCAAATTGGATGGGGATTGAGCACTAAGTAGGGATCGAGTTGTGGAAGGGATCGAGAACAAGGGATTGGAGCACTACGGGGATTGAGGTATGAGGAGGATTTGGCATAAGGGGTTGGGTGCCAAAGTCTAGGTTCCATCGAAGGTTTCGCAACTCAGGGGAGGGACAATAGGAGAGTGTATAGGAAGGATAAGGATAGAGTCTCAAGACAGAGTGCCAATAGGGAAGAGTAGATTTGTGGGGATTAGGAGACAAGGAGAACTTGGCACCAGAGAATAGGTGCCAAGGGCTAGGGTTCCCTCATGAGCTCAAATCTCGGTAGAAAGGAAGGAAAACATGTAGGGATTGAGGACCTAGGGACTTAGTCCCTTGGTCCTAAGTCTGAATCAGAAGGTTGAGGGGCAAGGGTTGAGGTTTCACGGTAACTTGAAATTCAAGGACCTATAGTATAGATCTCAATTCCTCATGAAAGCATGCAACTTGGGAAAATACCAAGGGCCAAAGATACAAAGTCAAACGCACAAAATTAAATTTTTTGTTGGACACCCGACTCAACCAACACAAGGGGGAACCATGTGGGATTTCTTAGATTGGCTATTAACTATCGGTGAGATGGAGTGAAGATACATTAATGAGAAAATGTTCTAGAGAAAAATGGCAATGTCAAAGTGATTCCTAATAGCTTCAACCTTCATCATCAGCAATATGGAAGTTAATACAAGCTCTAATCGACCAAATACATTATTAGTTTTGTGAAGAGTAGCTTTTTGCAATAATAGTTGGATATAGAAGAGTTAGCACAAAAACCACCAATTGCGGAAATTAGAAAGTTTATGGATGGAATTCAACTTGCTAGGAAAAAGGATTGCACATCCTCTCTTGAATCTTTAAATCATTCAGATATGTCAAGTTTAAATGTAGATTTAGATGTTGATGATTCTGAGTTGTCATTATGGTTATTGTCCATTTTTGGCTAATTATTTTTAATTATTTGATTTAAAATTAGTTTTTTTTAAAAGGTAGTCTTGTTTGCTCATTTTTGCAGATAGGGATTAGATTGCTTTAATGTGGCACTTTTATGGTTTATTCTATTATTATTTTATCCTTAAAAGTTATCTTGTGAGAGCTTAATAAATTCTTTGAGCACATAATTTGTAATGAGAGTTGACACTAGACATTTCCTGTGGAAATTTTCAAACATTCAAGTTAAAGCATTGTGTTGTGTATGTGAGAATTGGATACATTAGTAATGAGAAGATTCATGTTTAACTCTGTGTAGTAACTTTGCATGTTTCTAAGTGGTTTACTTCTTTTCGATCTTGCACACTGTTTTTTGTCATTAGTATTAATTTCTTTGTCTAATCAATCTTGTTGATATAAATTTTCTGGTCTCTACTAAAATCAGTGGATAGTGTTATTGTTTAGCTAAATAAATAGATATTCTATTTATTTTAAGTGTTTTGCTCTAACCTTTGAGATAAAAAACATAGGGCAAGTTTACTTTCAAGTATTTTATTTTCATGTGAAACCCTAGACGATAGAATTGTTCAACGTGCATAAGTACCAAGCTTGTCTATTATTTTAGACTTTAGGACTACAATAGAACTTAGGGAGCTTCCTTTGCACATTTGAAGAGAGGATTTCCTCAAGTGTTGTTCCAGCTCGAGTTGTCTTAAAAAGGTTGATTTAAAATGTTAACAAGTTGCAGTATTTGAATGTGCAAAGCAAAATCAAAGATGTAGTTGATATTGCAATTGTTGTCAGATTCAAATATGTATAGCAATATCAGGGATACAGGTGATATTGTGATTGCTATTGTATAGCTATATATTGATGACTTGATCATAGCAGGATATTATCTTAAGTTGAATAGTTTGAACATGTTTAACATTGTAGGTCTAGGCTTGCTCCATTCCTATTTGAGCATTGAAGAAGGAATGCTTTTCATATTACAACCCAAGTAACAAATCTAAACCAGACAGTACATGTCTTGAGGATGGTGCTAACGTATCAATTGACTATAGGTCAGAACTACATATAAACTTTGTTAGACAATTGGAATGCAATCTCCTATTGAATACAAGAAGCTTTGCATCAGTTGTCGAGTTTGCATTGTTTTCAGATTCACGGCATCCCCAAATTACAGATGTTAGAAGTCTCACATTCACAATTTCATGTTGATTGATTATTCATTTACAGTTTTGGTGGAATGTCTTGATGATTGAATGCACACATGGGCTATGCTTTCAGTATTGCATCGGTAGCTATATCATGTAGTAGCAAGAAACAATTAATAATTTCGCTAATCTTCCATAGTAGCGCAATGTGAAGGACTTCACATGTGTAGTGAGGAAGATTGGTTAAGGAGATTACTGAATTTTTTTTGTCTGCATCAGTACCAAGTAGCATGCCCACTATGTTGTAATTGAAGTGCAATTCAGCTTGACAGAAATTTGGTTTATCATTATTGCACAAAGCATATTCAAGGACACAATCACCACTTCTGAGAGTTTTATTCAGAATTAAGAGTGGGAGCTGGTCTTTGGAAGGTCTTTGACTCCTTGGACTGAAGGCATCATTGCTTTGTAAAATGGTATGCATGTGATTAGTTTAGGTGAAAAGGCAGAAGTTAGAATTCACCGTCTATTGAGAATATTACAATAGCTAAGAGCTTAGAAGTAGAAAGTCTCTTTTTGTAGTTGTAAGGAAATAATATTGCCTTCAACGATATCAAAGTTGTCAGTAATGTCACTGGTTTCCTACACATTTGTTTGTCGTCAAGGACAGTTACTGTCTGAAATTCTTAAAGTGATATATTTTATGTAGAATGAGCTTTTGGGGCATTATCTCATATTTTCAATGAGAGGATGTAATATGTTGCTTTTGTGAGTTTTAAGATTGCACTGAGCTTGGTCTAATGTTCTTATCTTTTCAAGTTATATCCAATGTTATCTTCTCTGAAGTTTGATTTTTCTTGCTTGAAACTTAATTTGTTATCAACCAGGATTTCTTTGTTGATCCATCCCTTCAGGTATCCAAAATCTTAGTATTTGCGTGTTTCTTTCTTCCAGATTTTAGTTGTTTCTGGTGAGACTGGATGTGGCAAAACAACCCAGCTTCCACAGTATGTGTTAGAATCTGAGATAGAATTTGGTCGTGGGGCTTTCTGTAACATTATCTGCACACAGCCTAGGCGTATATCTGCAATAGCAGTTTCTGAAAGGGTTGCTACAGAAAGAGGAGAGCAGTTGGGTGAAACAGTGAGTTTGTGTTGCCATGTTTTTCTGTAAATTTGAGGATGCTTATCTTTGTCTTTTAGAATTCAAATGCATGTCTCTCACTGACAGGTTTGATTTGCTTATATAGTCTTAATTTAGCTATTTTACATCAAGTATTTCCATTGATTAACGTTTATGCTAGGTTGGTTTTAAAGTCCGCTTAGAAGGCATGAGAGGGAAAAGCACACGCTTGCTTTTCTGTACAACAGGTATTTTGCTGCGAAGATTATTGGTGGACCGCAGTTTGAAAGGTGTAACCCATGTATTTGTTGATGAGATTCATGAACGAGGAATGAATGAAGGTAACTGATATACCATTTCTTTAGCTCAAATATGGCTCCACTTTTATCCTGCTTTCTTGAACTTACTTTAAATACACATGCTGATGAAATCCTTAAATGCAGATTTTTTATTGATTGTTTTGAAAGATCTATTACCTCGACGACCTGATCTCAGGATTATTTTAATGAGTGCAACTCTAAATGCTGAGTTATTTTCATCGTTTTTTGGTGGAGCACCGATGATTCATATTCCAGTAAGCTCCTAGACCCTTGTCCTTTTAATTCTTGTACAGGGAGAACTTAAAAGAATTTTTTAAAATATAAATATTATAGTTCAAAAACTCGGCTGCACAAAATTTTGACTTGGATTTGGGGCTTCGTAAAAACACACACAAAATAAGCTTCAATAAAACATGAGATTATTAAATTAATTTAGAGAACACATAAGTCAATTTTGACCATATTTACAAGATTTGACTTGGCTTGTACTTGACAGGTGGATATTTGACTCAGTATTCAAGACTTGGAATTGACTCAGCAAAGATTTAGCAAATCAAACAACCATAAAATATAGAGAGTTTTTAGGGACATGAAGCTCTTACTATGCACCCCTAAATAAATCTATTTCCAAGATATGATAAACTTATCAAGTAGAAGCTACTTTGGTCACACAGTTACATAACTGTACATTGATCAAATGAGTGCAAAATCAGATTTGAGTTGAAGGAAACAACATTTTTAAATATTTAAGTATTGTGAATTGTTTTAGGTGTACAAAACTCATGAATTATGATATCCATGGCATCAAAAAGTAAAAGTCACAACATGGAGTCATGAACTATGTTAGAGAGGACTTTGTGTCACTCGACCCAACATGACTAGCTTTGTGTGGGGTTTTGTGCTTGTTTTCAAACAAGACTACAATGCTATGATAATCATAAGAGCATTACTTAGGATTGGGATTGACTTGGCAAACCAAAAGTATAAGTCTAACTTATTTTTTGCTTTGTAGATTACAGTGGGGGTTTAGGGGTGGTCACCCCAAATGGGTTTAAGGGATAGTGTTCCTCATCGGGTCAGTGGACAACAACCTTGGCATCCTTCCTGTCATGATATAGGGTGATACCCACCACTTGCCTAAATTAAGGCCTTTGAGATAAAAAATGCCTTCACGGCGCATTGCCAGTTTTCATAATTTTATCGCTCTTAACCAAGCTCAAAGAATTCACATGCCAAACAACATATTTTAACCTGAATTAAATGTCATCACATTACACTTACAAAAGCATGTTATCATATTTCTTATATTTAGTAGTATGTGTGGAATTTCTCATTCATGTTTTCAGTCGATTTATTGAAGCTATGCAAAAACAACCAAAACTAAGATATGATTATTTAACTCAAAGTGATAACTCACATAATGAATGGAAATTCTATGTTTACTAGCACACAAGTGATGTTCTGATGTTCCATTACTGATGTTGTTTAACAAATATAGTAAATGAAGGCTTGGTCTTTTGGCCATCCCTAACAGCAATTTTCTCTCCGCATTCTAGAAATGTTTAAAATGGTAGATCTAAAAACTATCTTGCATAAGACACACTTAACTTCATCCAAATAAAAAGTTAAATCCAATTGCTTTAAGGGTTGGAAAAAGATACTTATTCTATTATTATCAATAAAAAGTTAAATCCAATTGCTTTAAGGGTTGGAAAAAGATAGTTTTGGAAAAATAGAAGGTTTTAAAATTATTAATTTGGTAGCTTGTCTAGGCTGCTGTACCATCTGCAGTGGAAAGTCAGGGCTCAAAGACAGTTATTTGAAGTCCAAGAGGGATGTGGGCCCTTTCTTAACCAATCACCGCCCTCTTACACAGTTGTTCCATCATCCTTGTGTTGGGTGGATATTTTGCAACCAACAATTTTGTGATCAATTGCAAAACAGTGGTTTAAACCACAACATGTGAGACACAGTCTCTCCCAATTATAAGGGAAGTCCCCCTATCTACTATAACTGAAAACAACTAATACTAAATTAAAACCTAAGATTATGTACACTAAGCTAATTGGCAAGGATTTACATACACCATACTCTCTTCTTTCAGGGTGGGTGTTCTTTCATCGCATTCTCTTTTTTCCGAATACATGTTTCTATCTTTTACAACAATATCTTAAGTATAATTCAGCTAAATTAAAAACAAGAAGCTCATGAAAGCTCAAAGTCTTTCCACGACTTTTTATGTGAATTCAGGGACAAAGATAAAACAGACGTGCAGCCCAAAGTCTCCAACGTATGCTTCACCTTACATGCACGAACATAGAAAATAAAAGGAACACAAAGTCTGCATGTTACCTCCTTGCTTGAGTGTTCTACACTAGCTTCAAACATGATAAGCAACTCAAAGTCTGCAGGACCAAATCTGAAACCAAACTATAACTCTAAATACAATTAGCAGCCCAAAGTCCGCAAGGTTGGATTTAAATCTCTTTTAAACAATAAAACAACACTCACAATCAATTCCAGAAAATGTTGTCACATGACAACACGAGTCAGCACAAAGTCTGAAAACAACCTGCCTCCTTTATTGAAAGCAATTTGATATACACATAAGCTCAAAGTCTTAGAGTGCACATACAAACTGGCAGAGTTTTCTTGCATTGCCAAAAGATCTTATTTACAATGAGCCCTCTTGTATTTATAGAAGAGAGGCTATGAGAAAAAGGTGAAGAAACTAACTACCTACTGTTGACTTATTCAATATTGCAAGTCCTAACCTATTTTAACTTGCAATGTGATTACATGTAATTGTAAGTTACGACTTTGCATGTAATGAGATCACATGCAATTACAATTTCCGATTTTACATGTAATTTGTCAAAACTAAATTACATATGCACAACTAAAAGCAAACTAAGTGCCTAACAAGATACGACTCCTATCAACATCATCCTTTGTCAAAACTTCATGTTGCTACAGGACGCTGATACTTGAAGTATTCAAATTCGATGAAGGCACTTTGTTCAAGGATACCAACTTGGATCTTTGGCGAAATCCCACCTCATCTTCTTGTATGAGGTAGTACTGGTTCTTCAATGGAAGTTCTCTGTGTGAAATTGAGGTGAGAAGCCCAAAGAATTAGAACATCATCAAGCGTTTTTGGAGAACCCATGACACTTTCTTCAAATTGGATGTGTTGCAAAATAAGGCCCATGCCTTGATTTATCATGACAGAGGAACGTGTGTGCAAAGAAGACTGATGAGGATGGGACAAAAAGATGCGAATGTAGGGTCATGGTTAAATTTTGGATCTTGGGGGACAAATTACAAGTGTGGAAGGATATGAGCATTTACTTGTCATTGGGTAAAACAAAATCGCAATTTTGCATATACAAGGGAAATATGAAAACTTGCACTTGTAATTGGGTCTTGGAGTCAACATTGCAAGTTGCAATTTCGGGTCTTGGAAGACAAATTACAAGTTGCAATTTCGGGTCTTGGACGACATATTACAAGTTGTAATTTCGGGTCTTGGACCCTACATTGCAAGTTGTAATGTAAGTTATTTGTAATATCGGGTCTTGGGCCCTACATTGCAAGTTGTAATGCAAGTTACTTGCAATGATGCCTGTGAGACCCAAAATTGTAGGAAAAGCTAGGTTTAAGTCATTGAAACTTAACAAAATGAAGATCAAGGACTTCTTTGCTTTGTCAATGAGCACCGTGGAGATGGAAATGCGCCTTGAAATGCGTGCCAAGAACCTTAGAATGCAAAAATGGAATTATTTTTGAAGGGTTATCTCCAATTTTCACTTAGCTGAAATTGGGGACAACACCTTGATTAAATCAGAATTACCAAAGAAGAAATTCAGCTGAAAGGAATCACATATTATTAGGGAAGTGGGGCCTGGCAGGTTTGAAATTACTGGTTGTGTTTTGTTGGATTGCTGCACTACTTAAGGGGGACATGGAGCTCAATATTATTCCCTTTCAGCTGCCTCTGTACTATCTTTTTTTTAAATACAAGGAATGCACTTGCAAATCGACTCTTAGAAAAATGAGATATCAGCTGAATACAAATTCTCCTTTCTCTTTTCTCTATTTTGTCTTTTTTTGGCGCCAATTCACCCATATACCCCAGCTAATATCGTCTTTAAATCTCATGCCAAAACTAAGGAATCTCACATCAACATAACACGTCCAAGATAGAGAATTTTGTCCTAGCAAAGTTTAAATTGTAAACTCAGAGCATTCAAACAAATTTTTTAATGTTCTTCGACTTGAAGCACACAAGCACACAACTCAACCAAAACTCTTGAAATCTGAACTGACAAACCTGCGAAGTTCACACAAGCTGAGACTCTGTTCGAATCCCATGGCATCAGCCAGGGTGGATCTCTCACCACTGTAGCAAATCTTCTTCAGAAGGGTTTCCATTGTCTGAAGGATGAAACAAACAATCCTCAAACCCCAAGGGTTCCCAGAGAGAAAATATCATAATCTTCAACATGCCTCAAATGAGCCTCAGAACACCTTTAATAACTTTAAGCTTAACACACTAATTAGGGCTTGAAATTTTAAATTCACCTTGTCTCCCTAAGCTGCCAATAAAATCTCTTTATTAAGGTAACTTTATTAAATTAAATGATGTTAGTCAATCTTCATATAGGGGTGGAGGGTTTATACATTATGGTTGTGGTCAATGTTTTGATGAATGGAGATAACTTTAGTTGAGTTATTTTGACTTAGAGACAATGCTTGGCGATTTAACTGTGAGAGAGTTGCAGTTGATAAGAGTTAGTGGCAATAAAAGTTCACGTATCTTCCTGATATCCATTATTGTGGTTTGTCAAACTCTTTGTGGTTACCCGTCCTTGATAATCTTGTTTTATGTCAACGAATGATTTTAACATATTATTTTGCTTTGTTAAAAGAAGTTTTACCACAAATGTATTTTAGGGGATCCTTTTTATGTAATGTCCCCTTCTTAGGCAAAAGACATGAGCAGAGGGTTTACCTATCACTTGAGTTCCCGTAGGTCAACGATAGGATTAGGTGACTCATTCTGATGAGCCATTTTGAGCTTTCAGATGACAGTTCCTACTTTTTAGGGAGGTCTCCTATTTTTTAGGGAGAACTGGCAGTTGACTAAACGACCTCCTAGGAGGCCAAAGAGAGCAGTACAGGATCCTCTTGAGCAGTTTCTGGTGTTTGGAGTGAGGTTCCTAAATTTTAGGGCGAGTTCCTATTTTCTAGGAGGAACTACCAATTAGCCTGCAAGGTTCAGTCAACATCAGAGATTACAGTGCTTTAGACATAATTCATATCAGAGCCCCGGATTGCATTTTATGAATAAATAAGGAAATATATTAATATTTCCTAACTTATGGATTTAAATAAATTAATATTAAAGTGATATTATAATAACTTTATAATAAAATAAGTTATAATAAGCTGTAGCCCCTTTTCCTAGGCATATGAGCATAAAATGTTGTAATAAAAGGGGGAAAACATTATAATAATAAAATATAGTGCCTAAGGGGTCAATTTTTAAAGAAAGGCTTATATCTTATAAACAATAATAAGGTGAAATCATGGAAACCCTAAAAGTGACGACCTAGGGTTTTGAGCCTTTTTAAAAAGGGCATTGGGAGGTCATTTACACATCCAGATTTCATAATTTTCATCTACAACATTTGAGGAGAGCTCTTGATAGGGTTTTCACTGTTTCAGCAGATTAGAGGCTCAAGAACGAAAATCTTGGGTTCTATCAGGTTTGGACGACACCCCAGCCTGCAGGAAAGAAGGAATTCATTTTCTATTCAGCTTTTTGAAGCAATTGGTGCTTAAATTGTTTTTAGTAATTTATTTTGGTGAGATAGGGATCAGAATTCCAATACATATCATACATATCAGATTTCTTGCAATTTAATTGAGGATTCATAGATCATTCAGGTTAGCTGTACTTCCCAGAAGGAGTCAACGTCCCATTGCACGGATAAAGTATTTGTTTTCAGATTGGGGTTGTATTGGATTTGGTTGCATCTCAGATTGGTGGTTAAAAATCAGAATTTGCAGAAGTTGATCATTCCTTCCAGCTAGCCGTACATTCCCAGGTAGCTGTACAACACCATTGGAAGTTGACGTCAGCCATGGAAGACAATCAGCAGTGAATTTGGTTATAAATCAGTCATTGGTGTATTCCCAGGTTTTATCAAATCAATCAATTTGTGCATCTTTACCTGGTATGATTTTTGTGTTGGCCATTTGATAGGGATTTAGGGAGTTTGGAATTATTTCAGACCTGATAAACATTGTAATCAGACTTGTTATGATGATAATAAAGACATATTTGGTGTTGGCATTTTGATGTCTTTGAATGCAAAGTTATTGGTTATGTTTCTTTTTATATTGGCATATGTGAAAACAATCTTAAACAAGCATCAAAACAGAGCATTTAACTCAGAAATCAGTATACAGTGACCTTGCATGACAAGTGTTTGACAAAATGTCAATACACTTAAACTGAGAAAATCAGGACAGAATTCAGCTGGGATCTTACATTTTATTGCAAAATATAAATTCATTTAAGTTATGTTTCTTAATCTAGATGTTTCCAGTGGCATGAAGATATAAATAATGGACAGATAAAGATGTTTATGTTCTCCATTTCTATGACTAAACTAGCAATTAAGAATGAAATTTGTTGGAACTTTATATAGGTAGCACATTAAAGTTTTGACTTGTACTTGGGCCCACTGAAAGAATTTCTATCAGTAAGTTTGAAATTCTAAGGAAATTTGTGTTCTAGAGTTCTTAGATACTATCTAGCCTTTTGTTACTTACAGATTATGTTATAGACTTTGGAATGTAGTTAGAGTAAAGCATAGCAACCCTCAGTCGAATTTCTTCCAAAAATAATAGGAAAAGAAAATTATGTACATACAAATTCCTTTTAGAAGCTCAATCTTGCATGTAGCAATCCCATATATTTCCGGTAATTATGCCAACTCTGCAACAGACAATACCCAATTCCGTAGGACAGAGAGTGGCTTCTCTTTCTTAATTTGTATTTTAAAAATTAAGATAACAGTGCCACTTAATCATTTTCCTTTCTGTCCTTACAGGGTTTTACTTACCCAGTGAGAGCACATTTCTTGGAGGACATTTTGGAAACAACAGGCTACAAGTTGACTTCATTCAATCAAGTTGATGATTATGGCCAGGAAAAGATGTGGAAAATGCAGAAGCAAGTATTGTCTCGGAAGAGGAAGAACCAGCTTACATCCCTTGTTGAGGTTTGGTCTTTTTAAAATAGAAGATAAAACATTGATTGGGGTTCTCAAATTGGTACATAATATATATGCTTGTAACTTACTATTTTTTGATCTTGTGGTACTGTACAGGATGCTCTTTCAAAGTCTAATTTTGAAAGATACAGTTCTAGGACTCGAGATTCTTTGGCTTGCTGGACTCCTGATTCCATAGGTTTCAATCTAATAGAGGCTATCTTATGCCACATTTGCAGAAAAGAAAGGCCAGGGGCTGTGCTGGTATTCATGACAGGCTGGGATGATATCAATGCTATGAGGGATCAGCTCAAGGCGCATCCTCTTTTAGGAGATCCGAACAGAGTTTTATTGTTAACTTGTCATGGATCCATGGCTACTTCTGAACAAGTGGGTATTTGATTTTACAGTGATACACCCAGTCTGCATTAATACCAAGATGTTCTAATTCTATATGAGAACATAGGCAATCTTTTTCACTTGGACCTTGCTAAAACTTAATGAAGAAGTGTAAATCCTTAACAGCATAAACTTAAGGCAAAAAACTTATGTTGATTATTATGAGTATTAACTGAAAGATAAATATAAGTTAGTAACCAACTGTTTATTTGTGGCATGAAAAAGGGACCGCAGAAAGAAAAATAAGTTTTAACTCGTTTATTTTGTAAGTTACAAACTTCTGTTTCTATCATGCAATATATTTATAATTATTTATTGATGTTTTATGCAATCTCTTATTCAGGTGGTGTTAGGTGTTTGTTGTAGCACCATACTCGTGAACTTCAGATGAATGTAGAACTAAGGGATCATCCATTCTTCTTATACTGACTCTAATCTTCCCATTGATACAAACATAATATATAAGGTGGACCCGTGATTTATAGTATATTATATATGCAAAAAGTGCATATACCAAATAAATACTAGTCAGCGCAGAGTCATCACCTCTAGAGTATGAGTGAGTTAGTTTCAACTTGGATAGTACCTTCCATAGTTGGTCTTCACCATGTGAGGGCATGCAGAATTATTAATACTCACAAAGTCCAGTGTAAAGTGTTGTTTCTTGTGGCACTAGGGGTCCAATTGAATAATATGGAAGTGGGTATTGGTATTCGTCAGTTGCTATGTTTGGTCATGAAATATTACTTCCAATCTCTTTTGAGACTAATTCACAAATGTTGGTTAATTAAGTATGCTACTGGAATTTTTCTACCTCAGATAACTGGTGGCTGAAAAAGCTTGTTAAGGAACATACAGGAAATAAAAGATTTTTGACCGAATCACAGTGACCCACAACCCTCTTGACTGTAATCATTTTGTTGATCACAAATCCGAGCAAGCTTCAAATATACCTTTCATTTTGGAATTGAGTTGTAATGATGCAGAATTTGGAACAAGATGTGATGTCCCCTCCTTAAAATAGAATTTAGTAATAAATTATAATAAAAAAAAGGAACAGTAGATTATAATATAATTTATCATTTAATTAGCTATATTATTAATATAATATATGGTATAATATTTTAATAAATGAATATAGTACTATAATATAATCTATTATTAAATATATGTTATCATAATAATATAATATATTATGAATATAATCTAAGTTGCCGATTCGGGTGTAGATGCGGGTGCGGATGTGGATGCGGTATGTGTTGTCGGGATATTTGAATGTACCGGTTATTATATTAATAAAGTATTATGTTGGTCTCGGTCATTAGTGACCGAGAGGTTAGATAGTTACGTCACGACGTTTCGGTCGTGGCCCTTCAGGTAGTTTATATACCCTCTCGGAGGATGGACACGGGGATATTAATACATGATCATTATGATGTAAATGTACTTGCCAGTCTGGAATGATTAATGAAAGTATTTATTATTCTATGATATATTCTATGTTTATTGTATTTCTTGTACTATGTCTATGCATTATTAAGTTACCCGTGACGGTAAACATCTGGCGCCGCTGCCTAGACGTACTCGGGAAGAGAAGTGAGGAAAGGATTTATGCCCAATGTTTTAAATAAAAATAGAAATAAAAAGGCACGAGATGATGAAGGCGAGGCTGCACAGAAGGCTATGATCTCTGCGCAGCAATGTGAACGTCGGTATAGGCTGAGGCAACTTGCCAAGGACCAGCTTGCCGGAGGGTTGCCCGAAGGGAACCTCGGAAGTGGTACAAAAGGTGCAGAGGCCGATGGGGAAGAGTTCACTTCGCCGAAGCGTCAGAGAGTGCGGAGTAGGGAGGAACTACTCGAGGAAACGTGATTGAGATAGGCCTTACTTCAGGAAGAGTGAGACCGGTTTGAAGATTTGACCCGTACACCACGTGCGGAGGACCGAGACCACGAAGGGAACCGTACGGTCGAAGGTGACGGTACTGCCGGAGGTGCCAGTGACAGTACG